>JACCGJ010005167.1:0-142092 GCA_013407085.1 Atriophallophorus winterbourni | reverse complement strand
GCAGCAGCTGAAACATGGATGGCGTCGTGGTATTTTCCACACGGATGATTAATTTTTCATCGCGAGTCTGAACAAGCTTGAATAATAAGAATCACTACAACTTGACACTGTATTCGTAAAACATCACCCTTTGAGGGAGGGTGTTTTACCGGCTGACTGGATGAGAGGGATCATAGCACCCATCTACAAAAGTGGAACTCGTTCTGACCCAACAAATTACATCCCTGTTACACTCCTTCCAGTGATCTCGAAATTTATGGAGCGATTTGTCTGAGAACGAGTTGTGAGCCATCTCGAATCCCAAAACTTGTTGTCCAGCAAGCAACGTGATTTCAGAAGTCTCGTTCTTGCTTGACTAACGATCTGGAGACAATAACCGACTGGATGCAGGCGGTGTATGAGGGTGGTTGCGTGCGCGCCTGTTATTCATACATATCAAAACCTTTTGATCCCGTGGACCATTCTATACTGCTGAGCAAGCTGCAAGATTTTGCTATAAATTAGTGCCTTCTTACCTGGCTGAGAAGCTACCTTTTTAATAGCAAGACAACTGTACGTATCGACGGTGTGATGTCTTGCTACATCAAATCCACTAGCCGTGTCCCACAAGTTTTGGTACTTGATCCGGGTCTTTTGTTGGTGTACATCAATGACTTTATGGAACTCGTCAGATCCAAGATGGTTCTTTTTGCGGATGATGCTAAATTTAGGGTATGAATCAAGTCACGCTGGTCTATTTGCTCTTACAAAGCGATTTGGATATATTGAACAGCTGGTCATCGCGGAAAACGCTTCCATTCAACTTCAGAAAGTGTAAAATGTTGCAAATAGGTAAAGATTCCCCATTGTCATACAACCTAGTTTCGAAACACCTGGAATGGACAAAAAAGAAAAGGACCTCGGCGTATGGATTTGTGGAAGTCTGAAAAACAGTATGCAATGCGAAGCCGTGTGCAACCTAGCTAGCCGCATGCTACGTATGATTCGACGAATTTTGGACGTTTTTCTGACAACATTCACCCTGTTCCTAAATGCCTATATCAACCCAGTATTTGATTACCCAAATGCAAGCTATGGCACTGTGACGTCAATAGGACACCATGATGCGCGAACGGATTTATCACCGTGCAACTTAAATGGTGGGATGTCTTCGCGACCTCCCGTATGATTATCCACCGGTGCATCCTTATTTCGATACACCGGCTGGCAGATGAGTTTGATTTGGATTAATACTCACCTATAAAATACTGTACTCAAATATTCATCCTCCAAGGCATCTATTTCGCCTCTGGTCAAACTATAACACACGCTCTCACAAATTGGCATGGGTTATTCCACATTCTATTCAGTAAGCGTTTTTTTATTATGGAACTCCTTACGTTTACAATCATCTATTGAAAGGAGTTGAAGGTACAATCTAGACATATTTGAGCTTAGTAATTCCACCCTACAACCAGCTTATATAACTTATTTAAGCAAATTCACACGACATTCATCACATCCATGTGCACATTAGGTGTTACGCACGTTGTTCCTTATCCGCTGCATAACCGAACGTCAGATTGTTGAGATATCCGATTACCCACCTTGTTCACCGCATTCGCCCCAGCCTTTGTTATTTCAACTGCCTCGGCATGAAGTCTTTTCATATACGATTTCACATACCCGTCTTATCACTCCAAGTTACCAATGTCTACGCTGTGTCCAGTGTCACGCACGTGTTCAGCTAGGGCAGAATTCCGATTCAGTGATTGATATTCACTGGGATTGCGGGGTTGCTTTCCTACTCGTTGCCTATGTTCGTTTACCCTGGTGCATAATTCTCTAGATGTTTGCACAATGTAAACACCCTCGCCATCCTTGCAATCTATTTTGTGGATGCAGTTTGTCACACAATCTAAAGCAGTCTTCTCTTTGCGATGCATTAATACCTAGCGGAGAGTTCTACCTCCCTTATATGTTACTTCAATACCTGCGATATTCGAGATTTGACTTATTACTTCGGGGGTACTTTTGACATACGGTAGATATATCGTCACTCGCCACACGTTTTCCGTTTTCGGTTGCAGATGTTTAACTCGGTTCAATTGGCGCTTAATTATGCTCATTGGGTGACCATGATTTGCCTCTTATCGGCATCATCACTGTAGAGGCGGTCAACCTTGTAGAATAGAGATTTGCAAGGGACTAAATTACCCTTTTAGGATGCGCAGATGTTAATCTTAAAATGTCATCTGTGTCGATTGGCTTCAGGTATACCGTCCTTCTAATCTTGCCGTTGAACGAGATAAGATAGTTTTAGGCTCCTCAATTGTACAACTTCGCATCATTAATCTCCACAAACACGATTTGTTTGACCATCTCTTTTCCATAGGCCTAACTATTGGCGTCAAACAAGGGTGTGTTACTGCCCCCACGCTGTTCGGCATTTCGTTGCTCTGCTTCTGAAGCACGATTTTAGGACGAGAACAGAAGGCATTTACATACGCACGCGAAGTGATGGTAAGCTTTTCAATCAGAACCGGTTGAGAGCACAAACCAAGCACGGGATGTGGTAATCCGTGACCTGTAGTTTGCCGACAATGAAGCCTTTATTGCTCACTCCTAAGAGCACATCCAGTCTCTGAGGGACTGTTTTTCGTCGACATACAAAGACTTTGGGCTAACAATCAGCATGAGCAAGACCAAATTCCTCGGTCAAGAAACTGTATCGCCACCAATCATTACTGTTGGAAACTGTCAGCTTGAACCAGTACGTCATTTCACATATCTTGGTTCAGCCCTTGCGGATAACCTCTCGCTAGACACGGTGATTGACAAGCGGATTGGCAAAGCAGCTGTCGTTTTGTCCCGATTGAAATCTCGTGTTAGGGGTAACCGCAAGTTGACTGTAAAGACAAAGATGAAAGTTTACAGCGCGTGCGTACTAAATGCTTTACTATACAGCAGTGATACCTGGACCACCCACGCAAGACACAAACGGAAGCTGAATTCTTTCCATCTACAAAGCATCCGTCGTATGTTGAACATATCGTGGATGGACAGAGTGACTAACGCATCAAAAGCTGGTCTACTGAGCATGTTCACCTCATTACGTCAGCGCCGAATGCGGTGTCTTGGTCATGTCTATAGAATGGGAAATGGTCGTATTCCGAAAGATCTACTCTATGGTGAGTTGCAATCAGGAAGACGATCGATGTTCAGAACGCAAAGATGTTTGCAAAAGTGATATGAAAGCTCTTGAGATTGACCACGTGAGCTGGAAGAACTTGCTCTTGACCGCTTATTTTGGAGGCATTGTGTTACGCGTCGTCTGCAAGCCGGGGAGGAGCAGATACAGTTCTTGGCTGCTTAACGCAGATCACGTCGCCGACGTGCAACTGATGCACTACAACAGAGTTCTGACTATCGTTGCAAGCGCTGCGGGAGAGATTGTTACTTCCGAATGGGACTGTTTAGTCATTCAAAAAGCTGTGAAAGATAAAATTCATGCGATTTTGATGTACATCCATGGTCGACATCGACCGACGGAGGCCAACAACAACTACTGGCGTGGCCCGTTTGGAGGCTTCTACGCGAAAACGAATTCAACGTTCACATAACGTATTGATCGCTTTCTGAACAAGTTCCTTTGAACCATATGCAATCAGGCGACGTTTCAAATATATAGGATCACCAGTTATTTCCAAACCATTAGGTTTTATGTTAATACCACGTAAAAGCGATACTCACTGACGAATTAGATATTTCATTGAATGAGAGTCATATTTTGATGTTGAACTTTAGACAAAAGGAAAAGCCAATATTGATAATTTCAGCGCTTTTAAACCCAAGATATGTGTGCCAGATTTCAATACAATGAATGAAAACTTAACCCTTTCATGCCTGAATTATTTTCTAACCCGAAATAAAATATTTTTTCTCCGGAAACGAGTTGCCCAGGGGTGAAAAAACACAAATAATATAAAACGTTTGTGATATTCACATAATTGAGAAAATAACAAAATGTAACCAATTGGTTACATCCGGCATAAGTCAACAGTGTACGATTTTGGTGACTTCTGCCGGATGTAACATAAAGGTTACGTCTATTTAAACGCAACGCATTTCGAAGATTTTCTGAATTATTCCAATTTTTTTACATAATGTCTTTGTAGGCATCACTAAGTTTATACTGGAACAAAATTTATAATAACTGAGACTTTCACACGATTTTTATTCGGCTCACAAAACTGCGAATTGTGGGGATACGTTCGAAACCCGTACCAGCACATACTTTCTATTTCACTGTGGACAAGTCAATGATGATTGCATAAGAAAACCACCCTGCAGTTGACGAAATTCTGTATGCCGCCGTGCGAAAAAATTCGGAAAATTCAGTTAGAATTAGCTTAAAATGACTTGCAAAGTTCATGTAACCAAGAGGTTACATCCGTCCTGAAAGGGTAAAAGGTCGTCTGGGCTGTGAAATTAAATCTGCCTACTTGTCATTATTCAGTAGTTCAAATGCAAAATACCTTCATACGTTCGTTTAATTGACATCTGATTGGTCGCTTCTCGAAAACGGTTATTTGATTGGCTAAGGTCTAATAAGTGTAAGTCTAATAAATCGCTCCGCACGGATCAGGGATCACTTTAGTAATTATGAGCGCTAACGAAATGATTGTGCTTTTTCAGGAGACTGTTTGGAAACCGTTTGTTTGAAATTCTCTAGGGATTGAACCAATTGCTGGCAGAATTCACTCATGTTTCCGATACCAACTATTTCATACGATCATCAAGAAATAAATCGAGCACGCGGGCTGATATTCATGAAATATGAGTGTTGACGAAAAGGATCCGTGGACTTGGTCGTCGAAATTCCAACGCAACACATTGCGAAGTGTATTTCATCGTTGGTCGCCGTGATGTCCTCTTTCGTATCACAAGTAGTGGTCCATAACCATGAACTACAAACCGGTGAAGCCAGATCGTGGCACTTCCGCAACAGACGACTAACTGGTTCTGAACTGGATATCATTCAGCCGATGGTTGAAATTAGAGACTCATCATTCATTATCCGATATTATGTGAAGACTCGTTTCGAGGCGAATGTTACAGGCTGGGACGCTGGGAATATCCGTCGGCGAGTTTCTTGTAAAAAGAAACAATCGAGGTAATCGCTATAAGAAAGAAATCAAATAAAATGATTATGGTAACTATACTTATAATAATCCATTTTCACAGCCTATATTCCACGAATGTAAGCGGAACTCAACGTCAATGGAAAAGAACGCGTGCTGCTGGACGGAATGAACAAGATGACGCATTTCATTTATAGTCCCCAAGAAATGCTCAGTTTGTTTATTCGTTTTTCTGATTTCATTCTCATCGATGGCACATTCCATGCCTATCGTGAGAAATATTTCTTGTATCAACTAATGAATGTAGATGGTTGCCGTAAAAGACTTCCTGTAGCATTAGGCATCACGTGAAAGGAAACAGCCGAAGATGTCCGCACCTTACTGCTTACATTTGTTGAATTCGTCATTGGGTGTGATGCCGTGAAAGCCATTATGTCCGACGGAGCACCATCCTACCTGATTAACATCTTTCTGTGGATCTTTAAAATTATAGCTTTTTTACGCGCATATCATTCTGTCCTAACTTATAAAATAATGCACTCAAAGATGCACCCTCTAAGGCACCTATTTCGACTCCGGTCAAGTCATGTCACAAGTGCTCACTCACAGGCATATGATATTCCACATTCTCACCGGAACTCTCATCGGTTCTTCTATTCGGTGCGCGTTTCTTTTCTTATGGAACTTCCCTAACGTCACATTTTGTACAATCATCCAGTGAAAGGATTTTCAGGAACAAATTGGATATATTTATGCGTAATTCCACCCTACATCCCGTATATATAATATGATCTTTATCTTTTTCCATCATACCGAGAAAATAGATGATTTTTTCTAACTACAAAACTGTCGATTTTCCTAATGCCTCCATTTATTTTGTATATATATTTATTGTCCATATATAAAAATCCTGTGGTGTTGTACAGCCACGAGCTTTTCATACCATAAATTCTTGAATCTTGAAGCTTATAATTTATCTTCCACCATACTTGAATGTAAATTAAAATATCTGGATTTAGTAACTCCCATCAATTTCAATGGTTATTCCAAAAGTAAAATTCCTTGTTTTACAGACCAAAATGCCTGGTGACACACTACTCGAATTTTTACAAGATGGATATGCAACGGATAAGTTTATTCGTTTGCGTGATACAAAACTAGTGATAAAAGGAATGGGTTTTATTGGAGTGATCGATGACCACATTGTTAAAAATAATCCCGAAAATCTGATCAATCAGCAAGACAATTTCTACGGGGGTGAATACTTGGCTTCGCGCGTCAAACTCGTAGCATTGCTAAAGATTATGCAAAAATGTCACATCACACCATATTTTCTCTTTCCAGGTATCTATACAAGATATGTAAGTTTTCTGTTTCTGTTCATATAGAATCCAAATTTTTTATCAGCTAAATCTGGATGTATCAACTTAAATGTAGATATTCGATCAGCTTAAAAAATTAGGGTTTTCTCAGTATCATTAGGGGTGCATACAGGATGAACTGCTTTCAAAAATTAGTAGTTGATTTCTTCGGGTATAAAAATAGGATATATTAGTTATTTCAAATAAATATATCCATGTATAATCATACAACTTATTTGTTATTAGGTATTGAAGGGACGATGATAAAGTAAAGTTTACCAAACTTTCATATTTTGATCCTCGAATCAGAACAGCATATTAAAGAGCTAATAAAACAGTATACCCATCTATCATTGTAAATATCGATGAATGATTGAATAACGAGCAACAAAACTAGAGTACTCACTTCTGCTGTCTACGTTTTACTTTCTCAGGATTCGTCAACATATTTCTTCATGCTTATATTCCAAAAGGCTTACGAAGACCAAAATAAGCGTATGAGAACTTATTCTGTTTGCTCAAAATCGGTGATAATAGATACACTGCGTGAAAGCAGTGCCAAATTTATGGTGGTTTCACACCTTGTACCAAAACATTTGGCAGCCCTCGCAGACTTTTACAAGTGTCCCATACTTGGAACTTCTCGTGAACTATTCCTTGTTACCAGTTCGAAGCGTTTGAAGAACGAAGCGGCTGATTGTTTTAGCATACCTGTCATACCATTTAAAATGGAATATTCAAATATGTTTTCAGCACACGTCGAAGCAACGCCCTTGAACATGTACTTAAAATGTCACGCATTCTATACCGAGCAATCGAAACTGGAACAGTTGCAACCAATGCATCGAGTTTTGGCGGCGCTTTATTTAGGACCAAAATTTTGGACTAAGTTAAAGTTACCAGAAGAATTTCAGAGCAAACTGAGTGAAAACGTATCCGAATTTTCGATTAAAAACAAATGGGAGGCGGTAATACAGTGGCTTTCGAAGTATCAAATGGATGCAACAAGACCGATCGAAGAATTCATTACCGTCAACAATCTAGCAAACAAAGATGGCGCAATCAAATATATTTTGGAAAGTATAAATTATTACGTATATTACGCAGATGAGGATGGGGCGAAAATTGCCGATTTATTTCAGCAACACAAAAATCTCAATCAAGATGTGCAAACGATATCACATTTTAGTCCTGAGAACTTTACCGTGAAGGACATTTGGTCGTTACTCAGTGGCCAAAGGAATCCTCGACTCGAGCCAACGGAATGTACACGTGGTTGGCCACCGCGATTAGTTTATGCTTATCGAACGAACAAGTTTGATTCGGCTTTTGTATCTGCTATGTACTCCGGTGGCTATACACAACTGGCGAGGGGGGAAGATTTGTCAACTGAGTTTTCGGTTTATGAATGTTCGTTGCCTGTACGTCTCATGCACTACCGTATTATTTTTCAACTGGAACGCCAGCTTGGTAAACGACTTCGCCCACGAGCGACAGAAATTCTGAGGCGTGGTAAAAAGGTGGTTACGTATAAAATACCGGTTGAACCATTACCAATCGATTTCGGACAGGATCACGTAGACAGTGTGCTGAGTTCTTTTCTCGGTATTTCTCTGCCGTCGCAGTCCACGGAACCTGAGTGGATTTTCAGCGTGGCCACCACGATCGCATTTTGGCACAGAAATCTCCCGGAAAGTTCCCGTTTTGATAAGTTGGAATGTTGTTGTGTATCCATGGCTGTGCTAGCGTGTGTGTGCGCGGCGATGAACGAGGCTCATCTGGATGATGCTCTTCTTGGTCATTACGAGTCAATTTGCAACATGCTCGAGGCTGAGGCGTCCGCGCAGGAGTCAGTCGCCCTAACAGCACAAGTCCAGCCCAATCTGGTGCATCGATTCGTTTCGATTCAACTAGTCTATTCGTCGCTCCAATCATTAGTCGGTCTTCTCGAGTCGCTACTGCCACTCACACACGAGTCTCAGGTGTTCCATTTTCCTCCTACTTGGATTATGTTCCCGTCAGGTAGATTGGTGCATGCCATTGCTCATCGCTTAGACTCGGAGCCCGTCGATTTACGGTGCCAATTCATCAAGAAATCTTTGCTGCCTCGTCTTATATCTCAACGCTCCTTTTTGGAATCGCCACGCGCACTTTCTACCGCTGTTGGTGATTTTAATCATTTAATAAATCTCATTCCAACACTTCGAATAAAGAGCCATATTGTTACATACCAAATGAAAAATATTTTCTCCCGTGACTTACTCAAATAAATGTTATGCGCTTGAAACTAGTTTTTATCCATAAATTCATTTAATCTAATTGCTTCGCATGTTTACCGTTCTTCCTGTTAGTACTTCCTATATCAGAAGAGTACAAACCGCAGGAAACCAGTCGTTGATTGTATGTTTGTGAGTGTGTTGCATTGGCATGCAAGTGAGCATTTTGGTTCTTGGCTATTCGTTTTACCCACCGTCAAGTGCATAGGCACATCTGATTAAACAGGCTGATCGTTCCAACCTGATGATTGTTTACTGTACGAAATCAGTCGTTGTTGTGTGCGAGTCAAATACAAATGATCATTTTTGTTCCTAGTTATGGGTTTATATGAAGCTTCAAGATTCAAAATTTTTGGTTGAAAAATCAATTAACTTTATAATAACCACAAGGTGGAAATATAGGTACAAATATATATATATATATATATATATATATATATATATATATATATATTCCAAACAAAGCACGCACGCACCGAATTAAAATACCTGCGGCAGTTCTGTTTGAAATGTGGTATTTCCAACTTTCAACCATGATTATGGCTGTCGCTGGAAGCTCGAACATGGAATAATATATCCAGAGGGTGGAAAACAGTAGTAAGTATTTTGTATGCGAGGATGATACCACCTCGCATTCTCCTTTGCGCAAGTGTCCTCATCTCCAGTAGCCTAAGTCGCCCGGTGAATGACATATTTTCGAGTCCAATGACAAGCTTAGAAGCTATCCGGTATATGCGATCCAGGAGTAAGATGTCTTTTTGGAGCCACGGTGTCCAGGCTTGTGCGGCATAATCTAGAACCGGGTGTATATATGTATTCATCATGAGAGGAAAACACCCCGGGGAAAAACGTCCAAATATCCGCCGTAGCATGCCGAGCAGCCGAGACGCGCTTTTGTAAACGGTTTCGCATTGTAGACCATTTTTCAAACTGCCGCAAATCCAGACACCGAGGTCCTTTTCTTCTTCGGTGTACTCCAAGTTAATGTCGCCGAGCTTGTATGGATAGGAAAAGCCAAGGTCACGACCAATCTGAATCATCTTCGACTTTTGCATATTCAATGACAGTTTATTTTCAGATGACCAGTTGAACAAAGCACTCAAATCGTTTTGCAACAAGATACAATCGTCAGCATTTCTGATTTGCCTCCATATTTTTATATCGTCAGCAAAAAAACCATCTTACTATCATTTGGTAGTGGTATATCGTTCATATAGACTAGAAACAGTATTGGTCCAAGCACTGAGCCTTGTGGAACTCCGCTAGTGACATCGATGTTCTTCGATAATAGGCCGTCCACACGAACTCGGATGTGTCTGTTGCTGTGGTAATCTCTTAGGAATTCGTATATTCTTCCAACAACACCGTGTTTTTTTAGCTTGTTCAAGAGTAAATTGTGATCAACTCTGTCAAACGCTTTAGAAATGTCCAGGTAGCACGCATGAATACAGCCCCCCGCATCCTCGTTCAATCGTCTAAGCTTGTCAGCAAATTTGTTAGACAAGAACGATTTCTGCGAAATCCATGTTGGGCAACTGCCAAAAGTCGATTCGTTTCCAGATGTCGCACGATTTCTGCGGTTATTATTCGCTCAAAAACTTTTGATACCGAAGACAGCAAGGTCACCGGCCTGTAATTTTTAACATCCGAACGGCAACCACCTTTGTAAAGGGGTATTATTTGTCCCAGTTTCCAGTATTGTGGCACTACTCCAGCTTGGAGCAAATTATCAAACATGCAAGATAGAGGTTCAAATAGCTGCGCATGACAGGTTTTGAGCAGCTTTGGAGTTAGCTCGTCTGGTCCTGGAGATTTCTTTACGTTCAATTTTCGTAAGTACTGCGCTACCACCATCGGAGTAATCAATACTTCACTCAAGGTCGGTCGGTCAAGTCGAACGATTGGTTCCTGATCAGGCTCCATGGATTTCGGCGCAAAAACTCCGGCATAAAAGTCTGCTAACAGGTCAGCGGTCTGATTTATGGATTCCGTGAAGCCGGACAAAGTTCTTAGAGCAAAGACTCCTGGTTTAATATTTGTTCTGTCGTTTACAAGTCTATACAAGAGCTTCGGATTCTGGTGCATCTGAGAAATCAATTGCGATTGGAATGCTTGTTTATCATCTCGAATTAAGCTGATAACTTTGTTTCGAAGTCGTGTAACTTATGCCCAAGAATCAGCTGTGTTGGTACCCTTGTTAAACTCCCACGCTACTGCCCTTTGTTTCATCCACTTTGTAGTCCTGCTCCGTAGTAAAAATTTATTTCGTTGAGACGTTTTCTTCAAAGCGAACATTGAATGTTCCTCCAATATAGATTTGAGGTGCTGTAAGAGAGATCACCAATGACTATCCGGATCGGAGTAATCCAGTTGTGCGAAACTAGTGCTTTGTAACTCGGCACACAGAGCACGATAGTTTACCATTCGGACGCATTTTGTCCCGTCACTATTGCGCTAGCGCTACAAACGTACTCGAATTCTAGGACAACGTGATCGCTTCGTCCGATCGGCGGTTTATAAACGATATTCTCAACAGCTGTGGGATCTCATGTAAGTATAAGATCCAAGGTAGACGGCTGGTCTGATCCTCTCATACGAGTAAATCCAAAAACGTGGTTATAAAGGGGTGCGTAATCCAAAACGGCTCGAAGTTCATTTTGAAGTGTCTCTGATGGATGATCATTCCGGCTATAGAGCTGGGGAAAGTTGAAATCCCCCATTATTAATATTTGAGTATTGTATCGCGTTGTTACATAGCGCAAAGCATTAATCAGTTTATTGTTTAGATCGAGAGTTGCTGTTGGAGAACGATAGATCACTCCAATAATGCATTGGTCTCCTGAAGTAAGAGTCAGAGTGCACCAAATTCTGTCAGTGATATCAAGGATCTGGTCGTTCATAGCTCTACAGATAAACGATTGCTTGAAGTAGAGTGCTGCTCCTCCGCCATCGCTTAAACGGTCACGTCGGAATACAGACATGTTTTGCAAAGAGAGTACATTATCAGACAATGGGGCATATAACCACGTTTCTGTTACTGCAATTATGTATGGCGCCGTTTCATTACTAAACTCAGACAATTCGATTAATTTGTTGAAAAGGCTGTTCGCGTTTGTATAGATGCACTTAATCGTCTTTTTTGTGAGTGATGACGGGGTGTAAACCGAAGTTATTGGTCCGGCTTCTTTGTATGGTAAAACATGTGTGCGTCTTATAGGTCGCCGAGGGCTTGAATCGACAATTAGTTTTCGGTATGAATTGCTCAGTCCGACTCGATTTGAGCCGGACCTAAGACGTTTTTTGATGCATTGATTTCCTCCATTTGGATGGAAACGCTGCTATCCGCTATCTCCAAACAGTAGAGTGTTTGACTTGGTTTGGGTGGGCTAAGTCTAACATCGTTGGGTAGTGTTTGTTTCCCTTTTGTACATTACGACCTCACTATTTCAGCCATAACGCTGGTCAAGAACGTAATCTTCAGAGGTTTCGGTCCATGCCTTTATATTTTGGCGAAAAATGAACCGAAAAAGTGTCCACAACAACGGCATTAGAAATATTGAGAGAACACGCAATGTAGCGCCCTTGTTTAACGTCGTGCTCTACGGTTTCCTGATTCGATTCTCTAGAAGTATTTTCTGGTACACCATAAACATGTGTATGGGCACATACGATTGAACGGGTTGGTTGTTCGACCCTAATCCAACAGTGATTTACAAGTGCACGTGAATCCTAATTTCACTCTCCCTGCCTGGATATTGTAAACAGTACGAAACCGGTCATCGGGTGTATGTGATATAAATGCTTAAAAATGAGCATTTTTAAACCGAAGATTATTTTTTAGTAATTTTTGCTAATTTTTGTTTATGCACAATCAGATGGAATTAGCTAAAACTTGCATGACTAGTTCGAATTATTCGTAGGTTGTATAAACTATTCTCACAACCTGAATAAACAGTCCAGTAATAGTACTTTTGATGTATAGCTAACGTTGTGTAAAACATTTCAAAGTTAATTTTTGCAGCCCATCGGTTTTCACCTACCTAGGAAACTTGTTATGGTCTGATAATCGATTGCAATATGCTAAGATTAAAAGCTGAGACTCTGTTGCAATTATTTGCTAAAATTGATGAATATTTTATAAAAATAAGCTCAGTTCGTGCTTACTTATTTATTTTTATTTACTTATTTACTTATTTATTATTATTTATATGTGTGAGTCAAATTACAGATGTTAAAATAGATTATTCTCAGAATATGGAAATGATATTACCTGGCTGATTCGTGAATTCAATCGAAAATATTTGTTGGATTAGCTAAATATTGCGCAGTTATGAAACACATGACATGTACACTGACTATTGCTTTTCAGTTCGTAACGCTGTCGCAAGATTTCAAACACACTCGTGCGTAGGCTTATTGGAGTATAACTGATCAGAAAAATCACATTGCATCTTTGACTGAAGTGCGTATTTCATATTGCTTTAAGCATTTTATACATGCGTCACATGCTTACTCTCCAAAATGCAAATTCATAGTTCAATCGAGAAATCTCATTTGGAAAAATCGCAACTTCCAAATGGGAGCAATGATTCCGTTCCGTTAGTTGCGGACGTCAAATATACTGTAATCACATGTACACATATGGGACCCAATTTTTACCAGAACACAATAAACTTGAAAATGTAGACGTGATGGCCAAAATCGCCGCATGCAGATTAATTTGATGCTTATTGTTCTGAACAGGTTTACGTGAGTGGTCATCAGAAAGCCGAGATTAGAAACATCTGAAACTATTTAAAAATAGCTTACTTGCATTGCTACGGAAACGATGACAACAGATCCGAAAATTCTACTCAACAATGGCTACAGGAGTGACGCGAACCTTACAAAAGGTCCCATGACGGATGGAGATGAAAGCCGAATGGAAGTTTCCAACACGATGGCCGATCTCCTCGCGCCGAAAAGAACGATAGACTTGGTTGCTGGAACGTTCGAACGCTGTATCAAGCTGGCTCAAGCTATACATGAGCTCAACAGGTATGATCTGAGTATACTTGGAATGTCCGAGGTGAGATGGACCGGCTCTGGTACAAACAATAACGAATGTCACTTTTTGGAGCGAACGAAGTGCACTTCGCAACTTCACTTCGCTTTAAATCCCAAAGTGAAGTATTCGTTATTGTCTGGTATGTATGCATGTATGTATGTACGTATGTATATATGTATGTATGTATGTATGTATGTATGTATGTATGTATGTATGTATGTATGTATGTATGTATGTATGTATGTATGTATGTATGTATGTATGTATGTATGTATGCCTCTATGTATGTATGTATGTATGTGTGTGTATGTATCAGACAATAACGAATGTCACTTTCTTGGAGCGAAGCGAAGTGCGAAGCGATTTTTCGAAGTGCCCTAACTGCCCTTCGCAATGGCGAATGGTATCAAAGCGAATATCCGAAGTGCACTTCGCAATGGCGAAGCGAAGCGAATATTCAACAATATTCGCTTCGCTTTAAATCCCAAAGCTAAGTATTCGTTATTGTCTGCTCTGATCAGCAAAAGCTAGATAGCGGTGAGACTATTATCTGGTCAGGAAGGCAAGATAACCTATATCATTGTGGAGTCGCTCTGCTTGCAAGCAGAAAGACCAGCAGTACGATCATGCAATGAAAGTGTGTAAACGAGCGACTCCTATATGCCAGACTAAACTCGAGCGTTTGCATGCTCTCGATTGCGGTAGCATACGCTCCAACAGAAGATGCAGCCCAAGAGGAGAAAAACAGGTTTTACGAAGCCATGCAAGAAGTCTTGAGGGTCATCCCAAAGCACGACCTACTGGTGGTAATGGGAGATTTTAACGCTAGAACCGGAACTGTAAATACGAACAGGGAGCGTACCATGGGAGTGCATGGTGTTAGCCTACAGAATGATAATAGGGAGAGGCTACTTGACATTTGCGAAGAGAACGATCTTGTCGTTCGGGGCACACGATTCCCCCACAAAAACAGCCATAAAATAACCTGGTCTTCTCCAAACGGCAGAACAGAAAGTAATTTCGATCACATGAAGATAAATGTTAAATGGAGGCGCCTGTTACAAGATGTGAGGGTCATGCGTAGTGCCGATATTGGTAGCGACCATTTCCTGGTTGTCGGAAAGATTTGTTTGAAACTGAGAAGGGCAAATATCGCAATTCAGCGCAGCCCACGGTTGAATGTGAATAACCTGAGCGATGATTCCACGAGAAAAGCTTCTGGCAACATTCTGAGAGAGAAAATCAGCGCCCGGCCCAATGATTCAATGACGATTGATGTTTTCAACCACACACTAAAGGCCGTCGGAGAAAAATCCTTGGGTACAGACAGGGATGCAAAGCCTCGTGGATCTCGTCGAAAACACGGCAACTCACAGAAGAGAGTAAAGATGTAAAAACGCATGCTTAGCGAAAAACCGTCTAATGAAAATATTGCAATCACTGAAGAGTATAGAATGAAAATAAAGAGGTTAACAAATCAGCGAGGAAGGACAAAAGACGGTATGTGGAAAACCTGACATAACAAGCAGAAGAGGTGTGCCGAATGAATGATCTGAGAAGGTTATATCAGAATAATCGAAAGCTATGCAATCGTAGTCAGACAAGCAATCAACAAGTGAGGACCCAGGGTGAAGATGTACTAACTGATGCGAAAGAAGAGTTAGCCAGATGGCGAGAACATTTTGAGCTCATTCTAAACCGCCTACCGCCTCAAACCAACGTCGATATACCTGAGGCAGCTACAGACCTCGACGTCAGCACGCCATCAGCCTCCAAGAGGTGCAATTTGCTATCCAGAGGTTGAAAAAGGGGAAGTCACCAGGTGTCAAAGGAGTGTATGCCGAACTGCTCAAGGCGGAAACCGAAGAGACGCCAAAAGTTTTGCGAGACCTATTCCAGAATATCTGGGATACTGAGCAGATACTTGACGCCTGGCGTTCGGGTACTATAATCAAACTTCCCAAGAAAGATGACTTGAGCTACTGCACCATATGGCGAGGTATTACGCTTCTATCAGTCACGAGCAAAATATTCTGCCGCATCATTCTCCGACGTGTCTCCAATGCAGTTCAATCCATTTTACGACAAGAGCAAGCCGGGTTCAGGAAAGGAAAATCTTGCATTGACCAAATCTTTGTCCTCCGTCAGATCCTGAGCAGACAGATGAATGGAATGCAGAGCTGTGTGTGGCCTACATCGACTTCCAGAAGGCCTTCGATAGCGTTCACCGACCAGTGTTATGGAAAATCCTCCGTCATTATGGTATACCATCAAAGATAGTAAATCTCATAAAAGCCTTATAGGACAAGTTTGAATGCCGAGTAGCTCACATTGAAATGCTCATTGAGAAGTTTAAGGTTCGTACGGGAGTGAGGTAAGGATGTATCCTCTCACCGATACTCTTCTCCCTAACAATAGACTGGATTATGAGACAGGTGATCGATGGCAGGGCAGCAGGCATTCCATGGACCCCAGCGGGACCGCTAGAAGACCTGGACTATGGGGATGATGTTGCCCTCTTGGCATGCAAGATCAGATCCAGAACAAGAGCGATCGACTATCGGCAATTGGCAAGACGTTGGGTTGAGAAATTTACGCTGGCAAATCGAAGGTAATGCAAAAGAATGTTCAGGAGCAACCACCAGTGTTCGTGGACGGTCAACCGCTCAGTGAGGATACAGATACAGTCTACCTTGGGAGCAAACTGACTGTAAATGGTGACTGTGAAGATGAGTTCAGGAGAAGGATCGGGAAGGCGAACCAAGCATTCTGCATGATGAATTCCATTTGGAAATCCTCCGCTCTCAGCATTAAGACGAAGATCAGACTCTTCAAGAGCAACGTTCTGAGTGTGTTGCTGTATGCATCGGAATGCTGCAAGACGACCGCTGCCATTGAGCGCAGAATGAACGTGTTTCAAACTAAGTGCATGAGAAGGATTCTACGGAGTCTTTGGCCACACACCATTTCAAATGAAGAGCTCCTGCGAAAAACCGGTAGGGAGGTAGTATCTACTGTAGTCAAAAGACGACGGTGGAGATAGTTCGGTCATGTCTGCAGGATGGATCCCAGTTCGCATACGAAGGAAGACATTCACTGGCTTCCACAAGGTAAACGAAAAAGAGGACCGCCCAAGGAAACTTGGTGCAGAACGTGGGAACGCGAACTACATGCACAAGGATTCACGGTGCAGACGGCAACGAAAGCAGTGGCAGACCGGAACTACTGGCGTGGCGTTGTCTTCGCCTTATATGCTACCCGGCAAGGAGAGGACTGAGTGAGTGAGTTCTTGCATTCGATGTTAATCTTTAGTTGTTCATTTCAACATTTAATCATTTGCGGGAACAAAAGTCACTTAGCTTCATAATGATCCTGGCATAGCAAATATTCGTATATTAAAATGAAAATAACTCATAATCATGTAATGCCACGTATAGTCGTGTTGAATACTTACCGTGAGTGTGTTCAAAGTTCGAGTGAATGTTTCGACACACGGAGTGGTGTCAATAGCTTCAAAGAGCGCATTCCAAACAAAACACACGTAAGGAAACCAACTATGGGAAAGTGAAGTTTGTACTACCAGGGATTGGTTGCATCTATGTCGCGGCTCATGGTGTTTCAATAATTGATTTAAAGGGTGGTTTGGATGTAATATTTTCTATGTATCACATCAATTCGATTACTTATTTGAAGCAGAATAGGGATGCTAAGCGTTTGCATTCTTTCCTCGTGCGTCAGTTTATGGAGATCACTTATGAGTTTTCTTGCACGATGGTGTGTTCGATCAAACAAACAAACATTGCATGTACAAAACGTAATATAAATTGCGAGCTGCAACAGGTTAGAATAATCAATGAATTAGTCTCTGTATGAATAAACGATTGTTTAGAATATAACGCATTTTGTTTTACGGTAGTTGTGAACAATAACCATAGGATGGTAAACATTTAAATGTAAGTGCGTGGAACAATATCAGGAATTAGATTAAGCAGTATATCAGTGTTTGGGAAACGAATAATTCAATAAAATGTCGACTAATTGTTTTTAAAATTCATGCAATCTAGTTGAGTGATCAACGGTTGAAAGTAAACTGTTTCAAGTAATACAGATACGGACGGATTGAAAATACCTTCTACAGTTTAGGACGGAATAGGGTACCACCAGCACCAATTCATGGGACTAATACTTTATCAAATACCTTTTCGTGAATAAATCCTGTAAGGGATGGTTCGGGGTATGAATGATTTGTAAAGTAAGATAAGGTCTCCTCTGATTCGTCGATAGGGAAAGTTGAACTGATTCATTTGAGCTATCCTTTATTATAAGGCTGGTTTCGGATGCTAAAAACTAGTTTTGTTGAGCGGTGATAGATTCGCTGCATAAGTCCAACATTCTTCTTGAACGACCGAGATCATAATTTTACACCGCATTCCATGACTGGTATGAAATATGTATTCATGAACCTCGGGAATATTTCGGGCGACAATTTCCAAAATACCCGCTTGAGTATATTGAGGATACGTGTTGATATTGTAAACCAGTGTTATTATGAATCGGGTTTTTTTAAAATGAGCATATCCAGACATATAAATCATTTTCTTTACTGCAATTTTCAAAGGCATGTGAAACTATATGATATGTGAACTCTACTCGATTCTTTACATTCATGAGCCTGCATTTGTTGAAGTTAAACGGTAGTTTGTTCTTCAATGACCAGTTGGCAGGCGTATCAAGATCTTTTTGTAATAGCATGCGGTCTTCTTCGCCATATATTTATGTTCTCGCAAATAACGAATTGTTACATCCAATAATTTCCGCTACTTCATTGACATAAACCAGAAAGGGGACAGGACCAATGAGTGAACCTTGGGGAACTCAGCTATATACTGATGATTCACCGTCAAAACTTACCCGGCCAGTGCGATTTGTTAGGAAGTCATTTTGACAAAGTCTTTTTTGCCAACTCAACAAATTTCCAGTGATACCATGCCTTTCAAGTTTCTGCAGTAGTAAAGTATGTTCAACACGATCAAATGCTTTTGAGATATCTAGGTAACTGTGGTGATTGTTCGATTAACGATCAATAATAATCAATCATTCATCACCATTCATTCAACAATAATCAATAGTACTATTATTCAAGTTCTGATTGTTATTCATTCATTCTGGTTGTTATTCAATACATACTGTGATTCGAGTGAGCGCGGTTGTTCTCACTTACATTCTTGGGCTGATAATTCAATTCAATACAATACAATTCATTACATTTGGCGTCGCCAGCTGGATCATTTCGTCATGGCAAATTCAAGTCTAGAACCTCTCGATATAAATTCAAATGCTCGAGAAATAGAAGACTATTGTGAAAGATTCGAAATTTGGTGTATGACACGACCGAAAGCTGAGAATGATAAAAAATCGGTTCATTTTCTAAATGCAGTCGGGAAATCTGCATATACGTTAATCAAGAATTTAGCCTATCCTGATTCCCCTATCTCTCTTCCATACGAAACGTTGAAGACGCTTTTAATGCAAAACGTGAAACCTGTACATTTCGAGCCAACCGAAAGTGCAAAATTTCATTCCATGGTGCGTCAGCCCAAAGAAGGAATTCGTGATTTTATTCTACAATTGCTAATTCAGGCAGCGAAATGCAACTTCGGTGAGTCGTTAGATATGCAATTGAAAGATCGTCTAATTGCTGGAATACATGACAGTGTTCTGCAGAATGAACTCTTGAAGCTGCCAAAACCCTCTTTTAAAGATGTTCAAGCTCACTGCGAACAGTATGAAGATGCGCGTGTGGCAACAACAGATTTGTCGCCAGCAGAAAATTCCGTCATGCTCAATACACATAAACGTGAAAAAGCCAAGGCTCTGATGCAGACAAAGGATGATGATACCTTAACTATGCCGCTTGGCGGAAAAGGAAACGTTGACTTTCATACATCCTATCATAGTATGGAGAACACTCCCGTTACTCTGGATATTCGAACTGCATCTGGAGAGACAGTTCGACTGATTTCTAACAGTGCTAAATCTCTTTTATTTGATGAAGAAAATTCGACTTCCCTATCAACCGATTCAAGCGATACTCCTGTTAACATGTCCAGATCCGCCTGTATCATTGATTCAAACGGAAAATCTAGTTTTCATTACCAAGAAAGTGGCTTCAATGTTTGCAAACTTCAGAATTCATCAGATACCATTTCAAATAAATCACCAAACTCATCTTATCAAGCGAATTCACCACTGCCTTCTAGCTCATCCAAACGATCGTCAGATAATATTCTTTTCAAAACCGCTAGAGGAAAAGCCTCATTGTCACCTTGGACTACTGCCATTGAAAAAGCGATACAATTGTTGGTAACTGTGGATGATGTGTCGGGTTCGCTAGATCCTCCGTGGAGATCAGAACGTTTGTTGAACAAGCCGTACTGGGATTATACAAACCCAGGATCATTCGCAAACTGAGGTGGTTGTGGTGATTGTTCGATTAACGATCAATAATAATCAATCATTCATCACCATTCATTCAACAATAATCAATAGTACTATTATTCAAGTTCTGATTGTCATTCATTCATTCTGGTTGTTATTCAATACATACTGTGATTCGAGTGAGCGCGGTTGTTCTCACTTATATTCTTGGGCTGATTATTCAATTCAATACAATACAATTCATTACAGTAACAGGCGTGTATTGCTTGTCCCTTGTCTACCGATTGTGTCCAATCATCCAGCGTTATCAGTAAATTAGATAAACAGGAATAATTCCCTCTAAATCCATGCTGTTTCCTCGAAAGCAACTGATTATTTTCGAAATGTTTCATGAGATCCTCAACAATGAGGCGCTGAAGCAATTTTAAAATCATAGGTAACAGAGTAACGGGTCGGCACTTAGAAACATTGGAGCGATATCCACCTTTATAAATATGAGAAATTATTCCGCGTTAGCAATCTGAATTGTTTGTTTGAACAGGTTGTGAGTGGTAAACATGTGCATACTGGTATGCCACTGTTATATAGGGTTCGTACAACGAACCACGATGTTCAGACAAAGAATCACAAAGTGATTCTTGGTCAAAGCACTCAAAGCGCTTATGGATGACCAAAGTAATGTGTTGCTCATATCCCCGTGTGAGTGGTTTACATAGCCAATTCGCACATTTCTTCAATATTAGCGGGGTTTTTCCGATGACCCCAGAAGATTTCCCGGTTTTTAGATTAAATAATGCTTGAATATAGTGACAAAATTTCAAGTCAATCAAAATGCTAGGCGAATTTGAAGTGTGAAAATCGGTGACAGTAGAAATCGATTCAGCTAAAAACAATTTTTTGCGGGTTGATTCTTGGACATCAAGTTGTTGTTATTTCTTTCATTCAGTTCTCAACATCAACAGGATTCAGTCATATGGTGAGGTTCACATTCGCGTTAAACTTGTAGCACGAATAACGAAAATGGAATTGCGCAGTTCATTTCATTTAGATCGAAGGCAGCCACAAGAAATTAAAAGTGAAACCTTATTTTGGCAAGCACGTAAACATGTACGCACTGTGAAAAACATACTTCTCAATACCACGCCATAGTGGCTTGAAGCCGGTCAATTTCAAACAAAATAATTTCATTGTATCGAACATTTTCACCCATTTGGAAACTGATTAGGCAAGGGAATATGCGTATATATAGCAGTAGTCTTTGTTGTTAGCCTGCTTCAGTCGACGTTGACCACGGAGGTACATTACAAATGTAGCATTTCGAATGAATAAACAGTCCGATTCAGAAGGACTAATCTCTTCTGTAGTACCAACAGCGAAAGGAAATACTTGTTGATCGGCATCAACTATGTTCAGTAACCGAGCACAGTAACTGTTCTTTCACAGCTTAAAGATGACGTTCTATGAAGGGCATCCACAGTGAAAGGCCAAGAGCAAGTTCTATCCAACTCGTAGGGTTAACGACAATTTATTTCATATCTCTTTTGTAACTCAAGTTTTACTTGTTCAAAGATAGACTTCCTGATTTCAACCATCGATACAATTGAACTTTTGTAATACGACCATTTTATATTCTAACACATGGCCCAGCAAGCGTAGGTGGCGCCGTCTTAGTAAGATAAACATTCCCATGGGGATCAGCTTCAGAAAACTCTTCGGCATTTTTTACTTTTTCCATCCACGATATGTTCAAGATGCGACGGATGCTCCTTAAACGAGTAGCATGCAGCTTCCGTCTGTGTCTTGCGTAAATGATCCAGGTATGTTGCGTATAGGAAAACGTTTAGTACGCACGAAACAAAACAGCAATTTTGTCCTCACGGCCAGCTTGCGGTTGCCCCAGACATGGCAGTTCAAAAGGGGCAATACACCAGTTGCTTTGTCAATGTGCTTCTCAATCTATGTCTAGCGAAAGGTTATCATCATTATATGTGAAATGATGTAATGGGTCAAGCTGACAATTTTTCAACAGTCAGACAGTTTTTTCAATCCCTTGACTTCGACGTTATTCATGCTGACTTCTACCAAACTTCTTTGCATGCCAACAAAAAGCGGTATATTAGCGACCGATGCTGACGTTTGAAACTGTGTCATGAAATCCAGGAAGCACGGATCGGATGTTGCGTTTCCAAGTTCTAAGATTATCTCTTTGAGTGAACAACTTGAATCACGGTTGCGCAAAAATGCAGTTTTTGTTTTTTTGTTTGTTTCCTAATCCCGTGTACCTAATGAGGATAGCTTACCGTGACGAGTCGGCACCTTATTGACTTGAAGCTGCTAAGCTTAAGGCGAGCGTTAATAGTCCAATGATATCTGAAGCTCTCTCCCACCATCCTAAGCAGCCCCAGGCGTTGAGCTTTACGTCAGCTGAGCCATGACTTTTAACCGGTGTTTACTGATTAGCGTGTTATTAGTCACAATTGTAATGGAGTATCCTCATTATCGATGGCCTGAATTATCATCTTCGAAATTATTTCAACCGATACACGTTAATCAGTGGAACTCATCGTTATAACTAACTTGGTAATATATTGCACCGTTTCCACTGGCATATTGATTTGCCAAATTTTACGTAATGAAATCTTTTGATATTTGATTAATGTGAACAATTTAATCGATTAATTATGTGACGAAATTCCCAGATTTCTGAAATTGTGCGAGAACGTCAGAAATGTGAATTAATAAAAATCACGTAATCACACATTATGTGATTGTAACTGAGATTGCACCGTTTCCACTGGCATATTGATTTGTCAAATATTACGTAATGAAATTTTTTAACATTTAATCAAGGCCCAATTACTTCTCTCACGAAATTCCTACAACGTGTTTGAAATCGTAGGCGAGCGTCAGAAACGTGAAAAAAATTCAGCGCACACATCATGTGTTTGTAACATCACATTCCCCAGAATCTGTTCACATGATCGAATCAAGCAAAGATTTTCTATTGAATAACAAAATAGAGCCCTACATTTTTATTTAATATTGATATTTTCGTGTTTTCTGGTTAACCCGATGCAGCAAAACGCAGGCAATCTCAAACCTAACTTTGCCTAACGCACGTTATTATCATAATAAAAAATAATACAACTGTTATTTGCATGTAAAATCAAGATGATTTTTGTTCTCATCAAGTTCCGGCTTGTGATGATCCCTGAAGCACTACCTACCTTCAGAATTTAAATGTTAAATATTAAGCAATATAACAACAAATGCATTTTAATCGATGCAGCCGACAGTACACGTGAATATATTTACATTGCAATATTCAAGAAGGCCGTTGGCATCCACTCAATAATAGAATATGCAGCAGCTGAAACATGGATGGCGTCGTGGTATTTTCCACACGGATGATTAATTTTTCATCGCGAGTCTCAACAAGCTCGAATAATAAGAATCACTACAACTTGACACTGTATTCGTAAAACATCACCCTTTGAGGGAGGGTGTTTTACCGGCTGACTGGATGAGAGGGATCATAGCATCCATCTACAAAAGTGGAACTCGTTCTGACCCAACAAATTACATCCCTGTTACACTCCTCTCACTGATCTCGAAATTTATGGAGCGATTTGTCTGAAAACGAGTTGTGAGTCATCTCGAATCCCAAAACTTGTTGTCCAGCAAGCAACATGATTTCCGAAATCTCATTCTTGCTTGACTAACGTTCTGGAGAAAATAACCGACTGGATGCAGGCGGTGTATGAGGGTGGTTGCGTGCGCGCCTGTTATTTATACATATCAAAACCTTTTGATCGCGTGGACCATTCTATACTCCTGAGCAAGCTGCAAGAGTTTGCTATAAATTAGTGCATTCTTACCTGGTTGAGATGCTACCTTTTTAATAGCAAGACAACTGTACGTATCGACGGTGTGATGTCTTGCTACATCAAATCCACTAGCCGTGTCCCACAAGTTTTGGTACTTGATCCGGGTCTTTTGTTGGTGTACATCAATGACTTTCTAAAACTCGTCAGATCCAAGATGGTTCTTTTTGCGGATGATGCTAAATTTAGGGTATGAATCAAGTCACGCTGGACTATTTGCTCTTACAAAGCGATTTGGATATATTGAACAGCTGGTCATAGCGGAAAACGCTTTCATTCAACTTCAGAAAGTGTAAAATGTTGCAAATAGGTAAAGATTCCCCATTGTCATACAACCTAGTTTCGAAACACCTGGAATGGACAAAAAAGAAAAGGACCTCGGCGTATGGATTTGTGGAAGTCTGAAGAACAGTATGCAATGCGAAGCCGTGTGCAACCTAGCTAGCCGCATGCTACGTATGATTCGACGAATTTTGGACGTTTTTCTGACAACATTCACCCTGTTCCTAAATGCCTATATCAACCCAGTATTTGATTACCCAAATGCAAGCTATGGCACTGTGACGTCAATAGGACACCATGATGCGCGAACGGATTTATCACCGTGCAACTTAAATGGTGGGATGTCTTCGCGACCTCCCGTATGATTATCCACCGGTGCATCCTTATTTCGATACACCGGCTGGCAGATGAGTTTGATTTGGATTAATAATCACCTATAAAATACTGTACTCAAATATTCATCCTCCAAGGCATCTATTTCGCCTCCGGTCAAACTATAACCCACGCTCTCACAAATTGGCATGGGTTATTCCACATTCTATTCAGTAAGCGTTTTTTTATTATGGAACTCCTTACGTTTACAATCATCTATTGAAAGGAGTTAAAGGTACAATCTCGACATATTTGAGCTTAGTAATTCCACCGTACAACCAGCTTATATAACTTATTTAAGCAAATTCACACGACATTCATCACATCCATGTGCACATTAGGTGTTACGCACGTTGTTCCTTATCCGCTGCATAACCGAACGTCCGATTGTTCAGATATCCGATTACCCACCTTGTTCACCACATTCGCCCCAGCCTTTGTTATTTCAACTGCCTCGGCATGAAGTCTTTTCATATACGATTTCACACACCCGACTTATCACTCCAAGTTACCAATGTCTACGCTGTGTCCAGTGTCACGCACGTGTTCAGCTAGGGCAGAATTCCGATTCAGTGATTGATATTCACTGGGATTGCGGGGTTGCTTTCCTACTCGTTGCCTATGTTCGTTTACCCTGGTGCATAATTCTCTAGATGTTTGCACAATGTAAACACCCTCGCCATCCTTGCAATCTATTTTGTGGATGCAGTTTGTCACACAATCTGAAGCAGTCTTCTCTTTGCTATGCATTAATACCTAGCGAAGAGTTCTACCTCCCTTATATGTTACTTCAATACCTGCGATATTCAAGATTTGACTTATTCCTTCGGGGGCACTTTTGACATACGTTAGAGATATCGTCACTCGACAAACGTTTTCCGTTTTCGGTTGCAGATGTTTAACTCGGTTCAATTGGCGCTTAATTATGCTCATTGGGTGACCATGATTTGCCTCTTATCGGCATCATCGCTGTAGAGGCGGTCAACCTTGTAGAATAGAGATTTGCAAGGGACTAAATTACCCTTTTAGGATGCGCAGATGTTAATCTTAAAATGTCATCTGTGTCGATTGGCTTCCGGTATACCGTCCTTCTAATCTTGCCGTTGAACGAGATAAGATAGTTTCAGGCTCCTCAATTGTACAACTTCGCATCATTAATCTCCACAAACACGATTTGTTTGACCATCTCTTTTCCATAGGCTTAACTATTGGCGTCAAACAAGGGTGTGTTACTGCCCCCACGCTGTTCGGCATATTTTTGCTCTGCTTCTGAAGCACGATTTTAGGACGAGAACAGAAGGCATTTACATACGCACGCGAAGTGATGGTAAGCTTTTCAACCAGAACCGGTTTGAGAGCACAAACCAAGCACGGGATGTGGTAATACGTGACCTGTAGTTTGCCGACAATGCAGCCTTTATTGCTCACTCCTAAGAGCACATCCAGTCTCTGAGGGACTGTCTTTCGTCAGCATACAAAGACTTTGGGCTAACAATCAGCATGAGAAAGACCAAATTCCTCGGTCAAGAAACTGTATCGCCACCAATCATCACTGTTGAAAACTGTCAGCTTGAACCAGTACATCATTTCACATATCTTGGTTCAGCCCTTGCGGATAACCTCTCGCTAGACACGGTGATTTACAAGCGGATTGGCAAAGCAGCTGTCGTTTTGTCCCGATTGAACTCTCGTGTTAGGGGTAACCGCAAGCTGACTGTAAAGACAAAGATGAAAGTTTACAGCGCGTGCGTACTAAATGCTTTACTATACGGCAGTGATACCTGGACCACCCACGCAAGACACGAACAGAAGCTGAATTCTTTCCATCTACAAAGCATCCGTCGTATGTTGAACATATCGTGGATGGACAGAGTGACTAACGCATCAAAAGCTGGTCTACTGAGCATGTTCACCTCATTACGTCAGCGCCGAATGCGGTGTCTTGGTCATGTCTATAGAATGGAAAATGGTCGTATTCCGAAAGATCTACTCTATGGTGAATTGCAATTAGGAAGACGATCGATGGGCAGAACGCAAAGATGTTTGCAAAAGTGATATGAAAGCTCTTGAGATTGACCCCGTGAGCTGGAAGAACTTGCTCTTGACCGCTCATTTTGGAGGCATTGTGTTACGCGTCGTCTGCAAGCCGGGGAGGAGCAGATACAGTTCTTGGCTGCTGAACGCATATCACGTCGCCGACGTGCAACTGATGCACTACAACAGAGTTCTGACTATCGTTGCAAGCGCTGCGGGAGAGATTGTTTCTTCCGAATGGGACTGTTTAGTCATTCAAAAAGCTGTGAAAGATAAAATTAATGCGATTTTGATGTACATCCATGGTCGACATCGACCGACGGAGGCCAACAACAACTACTGGCGTGGCCCGTTTGGAGGCTTCTACGCGAAAACGAACTCAACGTTCACATAACGTATTGATCGCTTTCTGAACAAGTTCCTTTGAACCATATGCAATCAGGCGACGTTTCAAATATATAGGATCACCAGTTATTTCCAAACCATTAGGTTTTATGTTAATACCACATAAAAGCGATACTCACTGAGGAATTAGATATTTCATTGAATGAGAGTCATATTTTGATGTTGAACTTTAGACAAAAGGAAAAGCCAATATTGATAATTTCAGCACTTTTAAACCCAAGATATGTGTGCCAGATTTCAATACAATGAATGAACACTTAACCCTTTCATGCCTGAATTATTTTCTAACCCGAAATAAAATATTTTTTCTCCGGAAACGAGTTGCCCAGGGGTGAAAAAACACAAATAATATAAAACGTTTGTGATATTCACATAATTGAGGAAATAACAAAATGTAACCAATTGGTTACATCCGGCATAAGTCAACAGTGTACGATTTTGGTGACTTCTGCCGGATGTAACATAAAGGTTACGTCTATTTAAACGCAACGCATTTCGAAGATTTTCTGATTTATTCCAATTTTTTTACATAATGTCTTTGTAGGCATCACTAAGTTTATACTGGAACAAAATTTATAATAACTGAGACTTTCACACGATTTTTATTCGGCTCACAAAACTGCGAATTGTGGGGATACATTCGAAACCCGTACCAGCACATACTTTCTATTTCACTGTGGACAAGTCAATGATGATTGCATAAGAAAACCACCCTGCAGTTGACAAAATTCTGTATGCCGCCGTGCGAAAAAATTCGGAAAATTCAGTTAGAATTAGCTTAAAATGACTTGCAAAGTTCATGTAACCAAGAGGTTACATCCGTCCTGAAAGGGTAAAAGGTCGTCTGGGCTGTGAAATTAAATCTGCCTACTTGTCATTATTCAGTAGTTCAAATGCAAAATACCTTCATACGTTCGTTTAATTGACATCTGATTGGTCGCTTCTCGAAAACGGTTATTTGATTGGCTAAGGTCTAATAAGTCTAAGTCTAATAAATCGCTCCGCACGGATCAAGAATCACTTTAGTAATTATGAGCGCTAACGAAATGATTGTGCTTTTTCAGGAAACTATTTGTAAACCGGTTGTTTGAAATTCTCTAGGAATTGAACCAATTGCTGGCAGAATTCACTCATGTTTCCGGTACCAACTATTTCATACAATCATCGAAAAAACTCCAGCGGAGGTGATGGCATTCATGGAATATGAGTGTCAACGAAAGAATCCGTACAGAGGCCTACACGTGGATTTCGTCGTCGAAATTCCAATGCAACACATTGCGAAGCGTATTTCAACGTTGGTCGCCGTGATGTCCTCTTTTGTATCACAAGTAGTGGTCCATAACCATGAATTACAAACCGGTGAAGCCAGATCGTGGCACTTCCGCAACTTACGACTAACTCGTTTTGAACTGGTTATCATTCAGCCGATGGTTGAAATTAGAGACTCATCATTCATTATCCGATATTATGTGAAGACTCGTTTCGAGACGAATGTTACAGGCTGGGATGCTGGGAATATCCGTCGACGTGTTTTTGTAAGACAAAACAATCGAGGTAATCGCTATAAAAATAAAAATAAAATAAAATGATTATGGTAACTATACTTATAATAATCCATTTTCACAGCCTATATTCGACGAATGTAAGCGGAACTCAACGTCAATGGAAAAGAACGCATGCTGCTGGACGGAATGAACAAGATGACGCATTTCATTTATAGTCCCCAAGAAATGCTCAGTTTGTTTAATCGTTTTTCTGATTTTATTCTCATCGATGGCACATTCCATGCCTATCGTGAGAAATATTTCTTGTATCAACTAATGAATGTAGATGGTTGCCGTAAAAGACTTCCTGTATCATTAGGCATCATGTGGAGGGAAACAGCCGAAGATGTCCGCACCTTCCTGCTTACATGTGTTGAATTCGTCATTGGGTGTGATGCCGTGAAAGCCATTATGTCAGACGGAGCACCATCCTACCTGATTAATATCTTTCTGTGGATCTTTAAAATTATAGCTTTTTTACGCGCATATCATTCTGTCCTAACTTATAAAATAATGCACTCAAAGATGTACCCTCTAAGGCACCTATTTCGAATCCGGTCAAGTCATGTCACAAGTGGTCACCCACTGGCATTTTATATTCCACATTCTCACCGAAACTCTCATCGGTACTTCTATTCGGTGCGCGTTTCGTTTCTTATGGAATTCCCTTACGTCACATTTTGTACAATCATCCAGCGAAAGGATTTTTAGGAACAAATTGGATATATTTATGCGTAATTCCACCCTACATCCCGTATATATAATATGATCTTTATCCAAACGAATATTTTTTCCATCATGATGAGATAATATGTGATTTTTTCTAACTACAAAACTGTCGATTTTCCTAATGCCTCCATTTATTTTGTATATATATTTATTGTCCATATATAAAAATCCTGTGGTGTTGTACAGCCACGAGCTTTTCATACCATAAATTCTTGAATCTTGAAGCTTATAATTCATTTTCCATAATACTTGAATGTAAATTAAAATATCTGGATTTGGTAACTCCCATCAATTTCAATGGTTATTCCAAAAGTAAAATTCCTTGTTTTACAGACCCAAATGCCTGGTGACGTACTACTCGAATTTTTACAAGATGGATATGCAACGGATAATTTTATTCGTTTGCGCGATACAAAACTAGTGATAAGAGGAATGGGTTTTATTGGAGTGATCGATGACCACATTGTTAAAAATAATCCCGAAAATCTGATCAATCAGCAAGACAATTTCTACGGGGGTGAATACTTGGCTTCGCGGGTCAAACTCGTAGAATTGATAAAGATTATGCAAGAATGTCACATCATACCATATTTTCTCTTCCCAGGCATCTATACAAGATATGTAAGTTCTCTGTTTCTGTTCATATATTATCAAAATTGTTTATCAGCTAAATCTGGATGTATCAACTTTAATGTAGATATTCGATCAGCTTAATAAAATTAGGGTTTTCACAGTATCATTAGAGGTGCATACAGGATGAACTGCTTTCAAAAATTAGTAGTTGATTTCTTCGGGTACAAAAATAGGGTGTTTTAGTTATTACAACTAAATATATGTATGTATAAGCATACAACTTATTTGTTATTAAGTATTGAAGGGAAGATGATAAAGTAAAGTTTACCAAACATAGACTTTCATATGTTGATCCTCGAATCAGAACAGCATAGTTGAGTGCTGTTAATTAAGTATAACCATCTATCATTGTAAATATCGATGAATGATTGAATAACGAGCAATAAAACTAGAGTACTCACTTCTGCTGTCTACGTTTTTATTTCTCAGGATTCGTCAACATATTTGTTCATGCTTAACTTCCAAAAGGCTTACGAAGACCAAAATAAGCGTGCGATCACTTATCCTGTTTGCTCAAAATCGGTGATAATAGATACACTGCGTGAAAGCAGTGCCAAATTTATGGTGGTTTCACACCTTCTACCAAAACATTTGGCAGCCCTCGCAGACTTTTACAAGTGTCCCATACTTGGAACTTCTCGTGAACTATTCCTTGTTACCAGTTCGAAGCGTTTGAAGAACGAAGCGGCTGATTGTTTTAGCAGACCTGTCATACCATTTAAAATTGAATATTCGAATATGTTTTCAGCACACGTCGAAGCAACGCCCTCGAACATGTACTTAAAATGTCATGCATTCTATACCGAGCAATCGAAACTGAAACAGTTGCAACCAATGCATCGAGTTTTGGCGGCGCTTTATTTAGGACCAAAATTTTGGACTAAGTTAAAGTTACCGAAAGAATTTCAGAGCAAACTGAGTGAAAACGTATCCGAATTTTCGATTAAAAACAAATGGGAGGCGGTAATACAGTGGCTTTCGAAATATCAAACGGATGCAACAAGACCTATCGAAGAATTCATTACCGTCAACAATCTAGCAAACAAAGATGGTGAAATCAAAAACATTTTAGAGAGTATGAATTATAACGTATATCACCCAGATGAGGATGGTGCAAAAATTGACGAGTTTTTCGAGCAACACATAAATCCCAATCAAGATGTGCAAACGATATCAAATGTTAGTACTGAGAACTTTACCGTGAAGGACATTTGGTCGCTACTCAGTGGCCAAAGGAATCCTCGACTCGAGCCAACGGAATGTACACGTGGTTGGCCACCGCGATTAGTGTATGCTTATCGAACGAACAAGTTTGAACCAGCTTTTGTATCTGCATTGTATTCCGGGGGCTCTACACACCTGGCGAGAGGGGAAGACTTGTCAACTGAGTTTTCGGTTTATGAATGTTCGTTGCCCGTACGTCTCATGCACTACCGTATCATTTTTCAACTGGAACGCCAGCTTGGTAAACGACTTCGTCCGCAAGCGACAGAATTTCTGAGGCGTGGTAAAAATGTGGTTAAGTATAAAATACCGGTGGAACCATTGCCAATCGATTTCGGACAGGAACACGTAGACAGTGTGCTGAGTTCTTTTCTCGGTATTTCTTTGCCGTCGCAGCCCACGGAACCTGAGTGGATTTTCAGCGTGGCCACCACGATCGCTTTTTGGCATAGAAATCTCCCGAGAAGTTCCCGTTTCGCTAAGTTGGAATGTTGTTGTGTATCCATGGCTGTGCTGGCGTGTGTGTGCGCGGCGATGAACGAGGCTCTTTTGGATGAAACCCTTCTTGGTCATTACGAGTCCTTTTGCAACATGCTTGAGGATGAAGCGTCCGAACATGATTCAGTCGCCCTAACAGCACAAGTCCAGCCCGATCTGGTGCATCGATTCGTTTCCATTCAACTAGTCTATTCGTCGCTCCAATCATTAGTCGGTCTTCTCGAGTCGCTACTGCCACTCACACACGAGTCTCAGGTGTTCAATTTCCCACCAATTTGGATTATGTTCCCGTCAGGTAGACTTGTGCATGCCATTGCTCATCGCTTAGACTTGGAACCCGTCGATTTGCGGTGCCAATTCATCACGAAATCTTTGCTGCCTCGACTTATATCTCACCGTTCCTTTACGGAATCGTCACGCGCACTTTCTACCGCTGTTCGTGAGTTTAATCATCTAATAAAACTCATTCCAACACTTCGATTATACAGTCATAATGTTCCTTACCAAGTGGAAAATATTAAATTCCACAAATGAATGGTTGAGGATGAATTCCTTGATGAAAATCACAAACATATCTGTTCAAATCTTTCGTTCAGACATTCGTGTGTTTTAGCTAAGACAGTCTATCTTCTATCGTTACTTACTCAACTGAAGGTTATGTGCCTGAAATTATTTTTTATTCATAAATTCATTTAATCTGATTGCTTAGCACGTTAACCGTTCTTCCTGTTAGTACTTCCCTTATCAGAAGATTGCAAACCGCAGGAAACATGTCGTGGGGTGTGTGAGTGATGCATAGGCATGCAAGTGAGCAGTTTTTCATGGCTTTGGGTGTTACCCACCTACATGTTCATGGTCATATGTGTTTAAACAGGTTGTTCGTTCCAACCTTCATCCACATTTTACTGTTTACACCTGATGAACGTAAACGGTACGAAATCAGTCGTTGTTGTGTGCGAGTGAAATGCAAATAATCAATTTTGTTCCCCTGGTGTGGGCTTAACACCATTTACATGTGTATGGACACATGCGATTGAACAGGTTGGTTGTTCCACCTTTATCCAACAGTGGTTTACAAGCGGAGCCTTATCGTACTGTCCCTGCCTAGAGATTGTAAACAGTACGAAACCGGTCGTCGGGTGTAAGGGATATAAATGCATATAAATGAGCATTTTTAAACCGCAGATTATTTTTTAGTAATTTATGTCAATTGTTGTTTATTTGCACTCAGATTAAGTTAGCTAAAACTTGCATGACGAGTTCGAATTATTCATAGGTTGTATAGACTATTCATACAAATTGAATAAACAGGCCAATAATAGTACTTTTAATGTATAGAATATGTTTTGGAAAAAGTTCCAAAGTTACTTTTTGCATTCCATCCGTTTTTACCAACACAGGAAACTTGTCGTTGTCTGATGTTCGATTGTAATATGCTACTATTAAAAGCTGAGAATCAGTCGCACTTATTTGATTATATTAATGAAAATTGCATGGAAGTAAGTTCCGTTCAAGCGTTCCATTCTTCTTAAGTTGCGAAATCACGAGATTATATAGGCACATTGCCATGCACGAAGACATGTATCTTTGCATTTCATAACTTGCGTGTGACATAGATTCCCACAACCTCGCGTACGATGCCTCTAAGAACAAAACTAATGTTGGTTATCTCTCATGCATTGATATTCTATTTTATTCAGGCTTATTTATATGTGTGAGTCAAATTAAAGATGTTGAAATAGATTATTCTCAAAATCTGGAAATGGTATTACCTGGCTCATTCGTGAATTTATTCGAAAATATTTGTTGGATTTGCTAAATATTGCGCAGTTATAAAACACATGACATGTGCGCAGACTATCGTTTTTTTCAGTTCCTAATGCTGTCAAAAGATTTCAAACACACTCGGGCGTAGCCTTATTGGATTTTAACTGATCAGAAAAATTGCATTGCATCGTTGACTGAAGTGCAGATTTCAAATTGTTTTAAGCATTTTTCACATGCGTCGCAAGCCTACTCTCGAAAATGTATATTCGTAGTTTAATTGAGAAATCTCATTCGGAAAAATCGCAACTTCCAAATGGGAGCAATAAATCCGTTCCGTTAGTTGCCGACGTCAAATTTACTTTCACAACATGTGCACATATTGGGCGCAATTATTCCCAGAACGCAATAAACTTTAAAATTTAGAAGCCCGCTATGTGAACAGGTTTACCTGAGCGGTCACCAGAAATCCGACATTAGAAGCATCTAAAACAATTTAAAAATAGCCTACTTACATTCGTTGTTAATCTTCAGTTGTTCCTTTCAACATTCAATAATTTGCGGGAACAAAAATCACTTAGCTTCATAATGATCCTGGCATAGATAATATTCGTTTATTAAAATGAAAATAACTCATAATCATGTAATGCCTCGTATAGTCGTGTTGAATGCTTGCCGTGAGTGTCTCAAAATTTCGAATGAATGTTTGGACACGGAGTGGTGACAATAGCTTCAAAGAGCGCATTCCAAACAAAACACACGTAAGGAAACCAACTATCGGAAAGTGAAGTTTGTACTACCGGGGATTGGTTGCATCTATGTCGCGGCTCATGGTGTTTTAATAATTGATTTAAAGGGTGGTTTGGATGTAATATTTTCTATGGATCACATCAATTTGAATACTTATTTGAAGCAGAATGGGGATGCTAGGCGTTTGAATTTTTCCTCGTGCGTCAGTTTATGGAGATCACTCATGAGTTGCATGTACAAAACGTAATGTAAACTGAAAGCTGCAACAGGTTAGAATAGTCTATAAATTTTTCTCTGTATGAATAAACGATTGTTTAGAATTTAACGCATTTTGTTTTACGGTAGTTGTAAACAATAACCATAGGATGGTGAACATTGAAATGTGAGTGCATGAAACAATATCAGGAATTAGATTAAGCAGTATATCAGTGTTTGTGAAACGAATAATTCAATAAAAAATCGACTAATTTTTTTTTAAATTCATGCAAGCTAGTTGCGTGATCAACGGTTGAAAGTAAACTGTTTCACGTAAAACAGATACGGACTGAGTAAAAATACATCCTACAGTTCAGGACGGAATGAGTTACCACCAGTACATATTCATGGGTTCGATAATTTCTTGTTTCTCTTCGCGTGAATAAATCCTGTATGCAATGGTTCGGGGTATGGAATATTTTTTAAAGTAAGATAAGGTCTCATCTAATTCGTCGATAGGGAAAGTAGAAGAGATTCAGTTGAGCTATCCTTTATTTATAAGGCTTGTTTCGGATGATGAGAACTAGTTTTGTTGAGCGGTGATAGATTCGCTGCATAAGTTCCACATCCCTCTTTAGCCACGGAGACCATGACTGCACACCGTATTCCATGACTGGTCTCAAGTATGTATTCATGATCTTCGGGAATATCTTTGGTGAAAATTTCCAAAATACCCGTTTTATTTGATTTAGGACACGTGTTGATTTTGTGAATCAGTGTTAATATGGTGTGAGGTTTTTAAACTTAAGCATATCCAGACACCCAAATCATTTTCTTTATATCAATTTTCAAGGACATGTGAACCTATATGGTATGTGAACTCTACTCGATTCCCCACATTCATGGGCCTGCATTTGTTGAAGTTAAACGGCAGTTTGATCTTCAACGACCAGTTGTGATGCGTATCAAGATCTTTTTGTAATAGCAGGCGCTATTCTGGGCTACAGATGCAACGCCATATCTTTATGTCGTCGCAAATAACGAATTGTTACATCCAATAATTTCCGCTACTTCATTGACATAAACCAGAAAGGGGACAGGACCAATGACTGAACCTTGGGGAACTCAGCTATATACTGATGATTCACCGTCAAAACTTACCTGGCTAGTGCGATTTGTTAGGAAGTCATTTTGACAAAGTCTTTTTGCCAACTCAACAAATTTCCGGTGATACCATGCCTTTCAAGCTTTTGCAGTAGTAAAGTATGTTCAACACGATCAAATGCTTTTGAGATATCTAGGTAACAGGCGTGTATTGCTTGTCCCTTGTCTACCGATTGTGTCCAATCGTCCAGCGTTATCAGTAAGTTAGATAAACATGAAAAATTACCTCTAAATCCATGCTTTTCCCTCGAAAGCAACTGATTATTTTCGAAATGTTTCATGAGATCCTCAACAATGAGGCGCTAAAGCAATGTTGAAATCATAGCTAACAGGGTAACGGGTCGGTACTTAGAAACATCGGAGCGATATCCACCTTTATAAATATGAGAAATTATTCCGCGTTTCCAATCTGAATGAATAACTCCACTTGCCATTGTTTGTTTGAAATAGTTGTGAGTGGTTTACATAGCAAATTCGCACATTGCTTCAATATTAGCGGGGTTATTCAGATGACCTCAGGAGACTTTCCGGTTTTTAGATTAGATAGTGCTTGAAGGTAGTGACAAAATTTCAATTCAATCAAAATGCTAGGCGAATTTGAAGTATGAAAATCGGTGACAGTAGAAATCGATTCAGCTAAAAACATTGTTTTGCGTTGATTAATGGGCATAAAGTAATCGTTATTTGTCTTTTGGTTGTCAACATCACATGGTGAATTTCACATTCGTGTTAAACTTGTAGCACGAATAACGAAACAGGAATTGCGCAGTTCAGTTCATGTGGATCGAAGGCAGCCACACGTAATTACAAGTTGAACCGTATGTTGGCAAGCACGAAAACATGTACACACTGTGAAAATCATACTTCTTAATTCTACACCATAGTGGCTTGAAGCCCGGTCAATTTCAAACAAAATAATTTCATTGTATCGAACATACACACTTATTTGGACCTAGCAAAAATAATCTATAACTAATACCAATGTAGTTCATCGCAGTAATTCAGCACGCCAAAGTTTATTGATGCAATTTACACATTTTGAAAACGATAAACGCTTATAACTGATAAGACGGATGTGCAACCATATAGAGAAAGACTTCACACTGAGGTGAGTGAACTGCGAATGCGGTCAATAAGGTGGAAGGGGCGAATATCTTCATAATTTTGAGTCCGGATTTACGTGCATTGATCCCGGATTGAGCAAGAAGGCTCATCAGCCTGCAAGCATAAATCACAACTGCTCACAGAAGCAGCAACAGCACATTCCAGCTCATTCATTGCAAGCAAAATTTTCATATGGATTCACATCTGTCACAAATATATTCAGGTAACTTGTTGATAATTGCTAACCGTATTCGAAGTGGTGTAGCGCGTTTTGTATGAAACTTGAGAACATGGAGTGCTTGTTAAAATGACAATATGCATCACAACTTAACTTAATGTTATTAATATATGCAATTGGTTCACATTGGCAGCAGTTAAGCTTGCTCATTTTAAATAATCGTCTTCGGATATACCGAGAACGAAAGTGTTTTTAGAGGTAGTTATTAGGAATCGCTACTACTGCTAAAAGTTCGTTTCCAAAAATTTTTGAGGAGTAGACTTATTTTTTCCGTCGTTGTAAATCACTAGCAGCCCTTCGTCTTAGACATAATTACTGAATGCATAATCTCCACATGTATCATTCCTCAGAACGCTCCTTCCACAATTTTTTGTCAAATTCAAGTCTTCATGAGGCAGCGATAGCGCTACGTTTGGGAAAGCCGTGGTTACTCCAATTGACAAAATTGGTAGCCAGTCTGATACGAACACCTTATGGCGTTGTACAGCTACAAGCGTTTTATACCATAAATTCTTGAAATGAATGATGAATCACAAAGCAATCGAAGAGTGACGTGGTTAATTTGGGATCCAGCGCGCTCGAAGCCTGTGGAAATAACGCAAGAGTGGTTAAATCAGGATATGCAGTTTTTCGTCAATGAACCCGACTTAGACCAATATCCCAGAATATGAGCTTTTACTAATTCCGCTACAAAATTATTTGGAAACTTTCACTTGAGATTGCCAATGTGTGTTTACTTTATCCCCAGGTGTTGTGTACTCTAGGGTAAGATTGCCGATGTTGGCTGCTTGATGCCCACAGATGTGGCTGCACACGACAAGCGTGTAACACTACCAAAAATGCCGGTATAGCAAGTATCGTCAGAACAAAGGGCATGCGTCCACTTTAAAAGATTGATGATGATGGATAATCAAGAACAACCATATATAGTTAGATACGATAACATAAGTGAATCAGTCAAATAATTGATACATGGGACACTGTGCGACTTTCCGCCAGAAGGTGGTGATTCAATTTTTCCTGAATACTGCTACAAAACTCAATCGCTTTACCTACTAGTCAAGAAACGAGGAGCCTGGACATATACTCAAATACTCAATTGATAGCTCGTCCTTATACTTGCTCCCTTGCTAAAAGCTATACAGGAATCCCCATGTACTAGATTAGGCAAGGGAATATGCGTATATATAGCAGTAGTCTTTGTTGTTAGCCTGCTTCAGTCGACGTTGACCACGGAGGTACATTACAAATGTAGCATTTCGAATGAATAAACAGTCCGATTCAGAAGGACTAATCTCTCCCGTAGTACCAACAGCGAAAGGAGATACTTGTTGATCGGCATCAACTATGTTCAGTAACCGAGCACAGTAACTGTTCTTTCACAGCTTAAAGATGACGTTCTATGAAGGGCATCCACAGTGAAAGGCCAAGAGCAAGTTCTATCCAACTCGTAGGGTTAACGACAATTTATTTCATATCTCTTTTGTAACTCAAGTTTTACTTGCTCAAAGATAGACTTCCTGATTTCAACCATCGATACAATTGAACTTTTGTAATACGACCATTTTATATTCTAACACATGGCCCAGCAAGCGTAGGTGGCGCTGTCTTAGTAAGATAAACATTCCCATGGGGATCAGCTTCAGAAAACTCTTCGGCATTTTTTACTTTTTCCATCCACGATATGTTCAAGATGCGACGGATGCTCCTTAAACGAGTAGCATGCAGCTTCCGTTTGTGTCTTGCGTAAATGATCCAGGTATGTTGCGTATAGGAAAACGTTTAGTACGCACGAAACAAAACAGCATTTTTGTCCTCACGGCCAGCTTGCGGTTGCCCCAGACATGGCAGTTCAAAAGGGGCAATACACCAGTTGCTTTGTCAATGTGCTTCTCAATCTATGTCTAGCGAAAGGTTATCATCATTATATGTGAAATGATGTAATGGGTCAAGCTGACAATTTTTCAACAGTCAGACAGTTTTTTCAATCCCTTGACTTCGACGTTATTCATGCTGACTTCTACCAAACTTCTTTGCATGCCAACAAAAAGCGGTATATTAGCGACCGATGCTGACGTTTGAAACTGTGTCATGAAATCCAGGAAGCACGGATCGGATGTTGCGTTTCCAAGTTCTAAGATTATCTCTTTGAGTGAACAACTTGAATCACGGTTGCGCAAAAATGCAGTTTTTGTTTTTTTGTTTGGTTCCTAATCCCGTGTACCTAATGAGGATAGCTTACCGTGACGAGTCGGCACCTTATTGACTTGAAGCTGCTAAGCTTAAGGCGAGCGTTAATAGTCCAATGATATCTGAAGCTCTCTCCCACCATCCTAAGCAGCCCCAGGCGTTGAGCTTTACGTCAGCTGAGCCATGACTTTTAACCGGTGTTTACTGATTAGCGTGTTATTAGTCCAATTGTAATGGAGTATCCTCATTATCGATGGCCTGAATTATCATCCTCGAAATAATTTCAACCGATACACGTTAATCAGTGGAACTCATCGTTATAACTAACTTGGTAATATATTGCACCGTTTCCACTGGCATATTGATTTGCCAAATTTTACGTAATGAAATCTTTTCATATTTGATTAATGTGAACAATTTAATCGATTAATTATCTGACGAAATTACTAGATTTCTGAAATCGTGCGAGAACGTCAGAAATGTGAAATAATAAAAATCACGTCATCACACATCATGTGATTGTAACTGAGATTGCACCGTTTCCACTGGCATATTGATTTGTCAAATTTTACGTAATGAAATTTTTCAACATTTAATCAAGGCCCAATTACTTCCCTCACGAAATTCCTACAACTTGTTTGAAATCGTAGGCGAGCGTCAGAAACGTGAAAAAAATTCAGCGCACACATCATGTGTTTGTAGCATCACATTCCCCAGAATCTGTTCACATGATCGAATCAAGCAAAGATTTTCTATTGAATAACAAAATAGAGCCCTACATTTTTATTTAATATTGATATTTTCGTGTTTTCTGGTTAACCCGATGCAGCAAAACGCAGGCAATCTCAAACCTAACTTTGCCTAACGCACGTTATTATCATAATAAAAAATAATACAACTGTTATTTGCATGTAAAATCAAGATGATTTTTGTTCTCATCAAGTTCCGGCTTGTGATGATCCCTGAAGCACTACCTACCTTCAGAATTTAAATGTTAAATATTAAGCAATATAACAACAAATGCATTTTAATCGATGCAGCCGACAGTACACGTGAATATATTTACATTGCAATATTCAAGAAGGCCGTTGGCATCCACTCAATAATAGAATATGCAGCAGCTGAAACATGGATGGCGTCGTGGTATTTTCCACACGGATGATTAATTTTTCATCGCGAGTCTCAACAAGCTTGAATAATAAGAATCACTACAACTTGACACTGTATTCGTAAAACATCACCCTTTGAGGGAGGGTGTTTTACCGGCTGACTGGATGAGAGGGATCATAGCACCCATCTACAAAAGTGGAACTCGTTCTGACCCAACAAATTACATCCCTGTTACACTCCTTCCAGTGATCTCGAAATTTATGGAGCGATTTGTCTGAGAACGAGTTGTGAGTCATCTCGAATCCCAAAACTTGTTGTCCAGCAAGCAACGTGATTTCAGAAGTCTCGTTCTTGCTTGACTAACGATCTGGAGACAATAACCGACTGGATGCAGGCGGTGTATGAGGGTGGTTGCGTGCGCGCCTGTTATTCATACATATCAAAACCTTTTGATCCCGTGGACCATTCTATACTGCTGAGCAAGCTGCAAGATTTTGCTATAAATTAGTGCCTTCTTACCTGGCTGAGAAGCTACCTTTTTAATAGCAAGACAACTGTACGTATCGACGGTGTGATGTCTTGCTACATCAAATCCACTAGCCGTGTCCCACAAGTTTTGGTACTTGATCCGGGTCTTTTGTTGGTGTACATCAATGACTTTATGGAACTCGTCAGATCCAAGATGGTTCTTTTTGCGGATGATGCTAAATTTAGGGTATGAATCAAGTCACGCTGGACTATTTGCTCTTACAAAGCGATTTGGATATATTGAACAGCTGGTCATCGCGGAAAACGCTTCCATTCAACTTCAGAAAGTGTAAAATGTTGCAAATAGGTAAAGATTCCCCATTGTCATACAACCTAGTTTCGAAACACCTGGAATGGACAAAAAAAGAAAAGGACCTCGGCGTATGGATTTGTGGAAGTCTGAAGAACAGTATGCAATGCGAAGCCGTGTGCAACCTAGCTAGCCGCATGCTAGGTATGATTCGACGAATTTTGGACGTTTTTCTGACAACATTCACCCTGTTCCTAAATGCCTATATCAACCCAGTATTTGATTACCCAAATGCAAGCTAGGGCACTGTGACGTCAATAGGACACCATGATGCGCGAGCGGATTTATCACCGTGCAACTTAAATGGTGGGATGTCTTCGCGACCTCCCGTATGATTATCCACCGGTGCATCCTTATTTCGATACACCGGCTGGCAGATGAGTTTGATTTGGATTAATACTCACCTATAAAATACTGTACTCAAATATTCATCCTCCAAGGCATCTATTTCGCCTCCGGTCAAACTATAACACACGCTCTCACAAATTGGCATGGGTTATTCCACATTCTATTCAGTAAGCGTTTTTTCATTATGGAACTCCTTACGTTTACAATCATCTATTGAAAGGAGTTAAAGGTACAATCTCGACATATTTGAGCTTAGTAATTCCACCCTACAACCAGCTTATATAACTTATTTAAGCAAATTCACACGACATTCATCACATCCATGTGCACATTAGGTGTTACGCACGTTGTTCCTTATCCGCTGCATAACCGAACGTCCGATTGTTCAGATATCCGATTACCCACCTTGTTCACCGCATTCGCCCCAGCCTTTGTTATTTCAACTGCCTCGGCATGAAGTCTTTTCATATACGATTTCACACACCCGTCTTATCACTCCAAGTTACCAATGTCTACGCTGTGTCCAGTGTCACGCACGTGTTCAGCTAGGGCAGAATTCCGATTCAGTGATTGATATTCACTGGGATTGCGGGGTTGCTTTCCTACTCGTTGCCTATGTTCGTTTACCCTGGTGCATAATTCTCTAGATGTTTGCACAATGTAAACACCCTCGCCATCCTTGCAATCTATTTTGTGGATGCAGTTTGTCACACAATCTAAAGCAGTCTTCTCTTTGCGATGCATTAATACCTAGCGGAGAGTTCTACCTCCCTTATATGTTACTTCAATACCTGCGATATTCAAGATTTGACTTATTCCTTCGGGGGCACTTTTGACATACGGTAGAGATATCGTCACTCGCCACACGTTTTCCGTTTTCGGTTGCAGATGTTTAACTCGGTTCAATTGGCGCTTAATTATGCTCATTGGGTGACCATGATTTGCCTCATATCGGATCATCGCTGTAGAGGCGGTCAACCTTGTAGAATAGAGATTTGCAAGGGACTAAATTACCCTTTTAGGATGCGCAGATGTTAATCTTAAAATGTCATCTGTGTCGATTGGCTTCCGGTATACCGTCCTTCTAATCTTGCCGTTGAACGAGATAAGATAGTTTCAGGCTCCTCAATTGTACAACTTCGCATCATTAATCTCCACAAACACGATTTGTTTGACCATCTCTTTTCCATAGGCTTAACTATTGGCGTCAAACAAGGGTGTGTTACTGCCCCCACGCTGTTCGGCATATTTTTGCTCTGCTTCTGAAGCACGATTTTAGGACGAGAACAGAAGGCATTTACATACGCACGCGAAGTGATGGTAAGCTTTTCAACCAGAACCGGTTAAGAGCACAAACCAAGCACGGGATGTGGTAATACGTGACCTGTAGTTTGCCGACAATGAAGCCTTTATTTCTCACTCCTAAGAGCACATCCAGTCTCTGAGGGACTGTCTTTCGTCGGCATACAAAGACTTTGGGCTAACAATCAGCATGAGCAAGACCAAATTCCTCGGTCAAGAAACTGTATCGCCACCAATCATTACTGTTGGAAACTGTCAGCTTGAACCAGTACATCATTTCACATATCTTGGTTCAGCCCTTGCGGATAACCTCTCGCTAGACACGGTGATTGACAAGCGGATTGGCAAAGCAGCTGTCGTTTTGTCCCGATTGAACTCTCGTGTTAGGGGTAACCGCAAGCTGACTGTAAAGACAATGATGAAAGTTTACAGCGCGTGCGTACTAAATGCTTTACTATACAGCAGTGATACCTGGACCACCTACGCAAGACACGAACGGAAGCTGAATTCTTTCCATCTACAAAGCATCCGTCGTATGTTGAACATATCGTGGATGGACAGAGTGACTAACGCATCAAAAGCTGGTCTACTGAGCATGTTCACCTCATTACGTCAGCGCCGAATGCGGTGTCTTGGTCATGTCTATAGAATGGGAAATGGTCGTATTCCGAAAGATCTACTCTATGGTGAGTTGCAATCAGGAAGACGATCGATGTTCAGAACGCAAAGATGTTTGCAAAAGTGATATGAAAGCTCTTGAGATTGACCACGTGAGCTGGAAGAACTTGCTCTTGACCGCTTATTTTGGAGGCATTGTGTTACGCGTCGTCTGCAAGCCGGGGAGGAGCAGATACAGTTCTTGGCTGCTTAACGCAGATCACGTCGCCGACGTGCAACTGATGCACTACAACAGAGTTCTGACTATCGTTGCAAGCGCTGCGGGAGAGATTGTTACTTCCGAATGGGACTGTTTAGTCATTCAAAAAGCTGTGAAAGATAAAATTCATGCGATTTTGATGTACATCCATGGTCGACATCGACCGACGGAGGCCAACAACAACTACTGGCGTGGCCCGTTTGGAGGCTTCTACGCGAAAACGAATTCAACGTTCACATAACGTATTGATCGCTTTCTGAACAAGTTCCTTTGAACCATATGCAATCAGGCGACGTTTCAAATATATAGGATCACCAGTTATTTCCAAACCATTAGGTTTTATGTTAATACCACGTAAAAGCGATACTCACTGACGAATTAGATATTTCATTGAATGAGAGTCATATTTTGATGTTGAACTTTAGACAAAAGGAAAAGCCAATATTGATAATTTCAGCGCTTTTAAACCCAAGATATGTGTGCCAGATTTCAATACAATGAATGAACACTTAACCCTTTCATGCCTGAATTATTTTCTAACCCGAAATAAAATATTTTTTCTCCGGAAACGAGTTGCCCAGGGGTGAAAAAACACAAATAATATAAAACGTTTGTGATATTCACATAATTGAGAAAATAACAAAATGTAACCAATTGGTTACAACCGGCATAAGTCAACAGTGTACGAGTTTTGTGACTTCTGCCGGATGTAACATAAAGGTTACGTCTATTTAAACGCAACGCATTTCGAAGATTTTCTGATTTATTCCAATTTTTTTACATAATGTCTTTGTAGGCATCACTAAGTTTATACTGGAACAAAATTTATAATAACTGAGACTTTCACACGATTTTTATTCGGCTCACAAAACTGCGAATTGTGGGGATACGTTCGAAACCCGTACCAGCACATACTTTCTATTTCACTGTGGACAAGTCAATGATGATTGCATAAGAAAACCACCCTGCAGTTGACGAAATTCTGTATGCCGCCGTGCGAAAAAATTCGGAAAATTCAGTTAGAATTAGCTTAAAATGACTTGCAAAGTTCATGTAACCAAGAGGTTACATCCGTCCTGAAAGGGTTAAAGGTCGTCTGGGCTGTGAAATTAAATCTGCCTACTTGTCATTATTCAGTAGTTCAAATGCAAAATACCTTCATACGTTCGTTTAATTGACATCTGATTGGTCGCTTCTCGAAAACGGTTATTTGATTGGCTAAGGTCTAATAAGTGTAAGTCTAATAAATCGCTCCGCACGGATCAGGGATCACTTTAGTAATTATGAGCGCTAACGAAATGATTGTGCTTTTTCAGGAGACTGTTTGGAAACCGGTTGTTTGAAATTCTCTAGGGATTGAACCAATTGCTGGCAGAATTCACTCATGTTTCCGGTACCAACTATTTCATACGATCATCAAGAAATAAATCGAGCACGCGGGCTGATATTCATGAAATATGAGTGTTGACGAAAAGGATCCGTGGACTTGGTCGTCGAAATTCCAACGCAACACATTGCGAAGTGTATTTCATCGTTGGTCGCCGTGATGTCCTCTTTTGTATCACAAGTAGTGGTCCATAACCATGAACTACAAACCGGTGAAGCCAGATCGTGGCACTTCCGCAACAGACGACTAACTCGTTATGAACTGGATATCATTTAGCCGATGGTTGAAATTAGAGACTCATCATTCATTATCCGATATTATGTGAAGACTCGTTTCGAGGCGAATGTTACAGGCTGGGACGCTGGGAATATCCGTCGGCGAGTTCTTGTAAAACGAAACAATCGAGGTAATCGCTATAAGAAAGAAATTAAATAAAATGATTATGGTAACTATACTTATAATAATCCATTTTCACAGCCTATATTCCACGAATGTAAGCGGAATTCAACGTCAATGGAAAAGAACGCGTGCTGCTGGACGGAATGAACAAGATGACTCATTTCATCTTTAGTCCCCATGAAATGCTCAGTTTGTTTATTCGTTTTTCTGATTTCATTCTCATCGATGGCACATTCCATGCCTATCGTGAGAAATATTTCTTGTATCAACTAATGAATGTAGATGGTTGCCGTAAAAGACTTCCTGTAGCATTAGGCATCACGTGAAAGGAAACAGCCGAAGATGTCCGCACCTTACTGCTTACATTTGTTGAATTCGTCATTGGGTGTGATGCCGTGAAAGCCATTATGTCCGACGGAGCACCATCCTACCTGAATAACATCTTTCTGTGGATCTTTAAAATTATAGCTTTTTTACGCGCATATCATTCTGTCCAAACTTATAAAATAATGCACTCAAAGATGCACCCTCTAAGGCACCTATTTCGACTCCGGTCAAGTCATGTCACAAGTGCTCACTCACAGGCATATGATATTCCACATTCTCACCGGAACACTCATCGGTTCTTCTATTCGGTGCGCGTTTCTTTTCTTATGGAACTTCCTGACGTCACATTTTGTACAATCATCCAGTGAAAGGATTTTCAGGAACAAATTTGATATATTTATGCGTAATTCCACCCTACATCCCGTATCTTTATCTTTTTTCCATCATACCGAGAAAATAGATGATTTTTTCTAACTACAAAACTGTCGATTTTCCTAATGCCTCCATTTATTTTGTATATATATTTATTGTCCATATATAAAAATCCTGTGGTGTTGTACAGCCACGAGCTTTTCATACCATAAATTCTTGAATCTTGAAGCTTATAATTTATCTTCCAACATACTTGAATGTAAATTGAAATATCTGGATTTAGTAACTCCCATCAATTTCAATGGTTAATCCATAAGTAAAATTTCTTGTTTTACAGACCCAAATGCCTGGTGACACACTACTCGAATTTTTACAAGATGGATATGCAACGGATAAGTTTATTCGTTTGCGTGATACAAAACTAGTGATAAAAGGAATGGGTTTTATTGGAGTGATCGATGACCACATTGTTAAAAATAATCCCGAAAATCTGATCAATCAGCAAGACAATTGCTACGGGGGTGAATACTTGGCTTCGCGCGTCAAACTCGTAGCATTGCTAAAGATTATGCAAAAATGTCACATCACACCATATTTTCTCTTCCCAGGCATCTATACAAGATATGTAAGTTCTCTGTTTCTGTTCATATATTATCAAAATTGTTTATCAGCTAAATCTGGATGTATCAACTTAAATGTAGACATTCGATCAGCTTAATAAAATTAGGGTTTTCACAGTATCATTGGAGATGCATACAGGATGAACTGCTTTCAAAAATTAGTAGTTGATTTCTTCGTGTACAAAAATAGGATGTTTTAGTTATTACAACTAAATATATGTATGTATGAGCATACAACTTATTTGTTATTAGGTATTGAAGGAAAGATGATGAATTAAAATTTACCAAACATAAACTTTCATATGTCGATCCTCGAACCAGAACAGCATAGTTGAGTGCTATTAATTAAGTATAACCATCTATCATTGTAAATATCGATGAATGATTGAATAACGAGCAATAAAACTAGAGTACTCACTTTTGCTGTCTACGTTTTTATTTCTCAGGATTCGTCAACATATTTGTTCATGCTTAAATGCCAAAAGGCTTACGAAGACCAAAATAAGCGTGCGATCACTTATCCTGTTTGCTCAAAATCGGTGATAATAGATACACTGCGTGAAAGCAGTGCCAAATTTATGGTGGTTTCACACCTTCTACCAAAACATTTGGCAGCTCTCGCGGACTTTTACAAGTGTCCCATACTTGGAACTTCGCGTCAACTATTCCTTGTTACCAGTTCGAAGCATTTGAAGAACGAAGCGGCTGATTGTTTTAGCAGACCTGTCATACCATTTAAAATTGAATATTCGAATATGTTCTCAACACTCGTCGAAGCAACACCCTCGAACATGTACTTAAAATGTCATGCATTCTATACCGAGCAATCGAAACTGAAACAGTTGCAACCAATGCATCGGGTTTTGGCGGCGCTTTATATAGGATCAAAATTAAGGACTAAGTTGAAGTTACCAGAAGAATTTCAGAGCAAACTGAGTGGAAACGTATCCAAATTTGCGTTTAAAAACAAATGGGAGGCGTTAATACAGTGGCTTTCTAAATATCAAACGGATGCAACAAGACCTATCGAAGAATTCATTACCGTCAACAACCTAGTAAACAAAGATGGTGAAATCAAAAACATTTTAGAGAGTATAAATTATTACGTATATCACCCAGATGAGGATGGTGCGAAAATTGCCGAGTTTTTCGAGCAACACATAAATCCCAATCAAGATGTGCAAACGATTTCAAATGTTAGTACTGAGAACTTTACCGTGAAGGACATTTGGTCGTTACTCAGTGGCCAAAGGAATCCTCGACTCGAGCCAACGGAATGTACACGTGGTTGGCCACCGCGATTAGTGTATGCTTATCGAACGAACAAGTTTGAACCAGCTTTTGTATCTGCAATGTATTCCGGGGGCTCTACACAACTGGCGATGGGGGAAGACTTGTCAACTGAGTTTTCGGTTTATGAATGTTCGTTGCCTGTACGCCTCATGCACTACCGTATAATTTTTCAACTGGAACGCAGGCTTGGTAAACGACTTCGCCCACAAGCGACAGAATTTCTGAGGCGTGGTAAAAATGTGGTTAAGTATAAAATACCGGTGGAACCATTGCCAATCGATTTCGGACAGGAACACGTAGACAGTGTGCTGAGTTCTTTTCTCGGTATTTCTTTGCTGTCGCAGCCCACGGAACCTGAGTGGATTTTCAGCGTGGCCACCACGATCGCTTTTTGGCACAGAAATCTCCCGAGAAGTTCCCGTTTTGCTAAGTTGGAATGTTGTTGTGTATCCATGGCTGTGCTAGCGTGTGTGTGCGCGGCGATGAACGAGGTTCATTTGGATGAAACCCTTCTTGGTCATTACGAGTCCTTTTGCAACATGCTTGAGGATGAAGCGTCCGGACATGATTCAGTCGCCCTAACAGCACAAGTCCAGCCCGATCTGGTGCATCGATTCGTTTCCATTCAACTAGTCTATTCGTCGCTCCAATCATTAGTCGGTCTTCTCGAATCGCTACTGCCACTCACACACGCGTCTCAGGTGTTCCATTTTCCCCCTATTTGGATTATGTTCCCGTCAGGTAGACTTGTGCATGCCATTGCTCATCGCTTGAACTCGGAACCCGTCGATTTGCGGTGCCAATTCATCACGAAATCTTTGCTGCCTCGACTTATATCTCACCGTTCCTTTACGGAATCGTCCCGCGCACTTTCTACCGCTGTTCGTGATTTCAATCATCTAATAAAACTCATTCCAACACTTCGATTATACAGTCATAATGTTCCTTACCAAGTGGAAAATATTAAATTCCACAAATGAATGGTTGAGGATGAATTCCTTGATGAAAATCACAAACATATCTGTTCAAATCTTTCGTTCAGACATTCGTGTGTTTTAACTGAGACCGTTCATCTTCTATCGTTACTTACTCAACTAAATGTTATGTGCCTGAAATCAGTTTTTATCAATAAATTCATTTAATCTAATTGCTTAGCACGTTAACCGTTCTTCCTGTTAGTACTTTCCTTATCAGAAGATTGCAAACCGCAGGAAACCTGTCGTGGTGTGTGCGAGTGATGCATAGGCATACAAGTGAGCAGTTTTTCATGGCTTGGGGTGTTACCCACCTACATGTTCATGGTCACATGTGTTTAAACAGGTTGATCGTTCCACCTTTATCCAACAGTGGTTTACAAGCGGAGCATAATCGTACTGTCCCTGCCTAGAGATTGTAAACAGTACGAAACCGGTCGTCGGGTGTAAGGGATATAAATGCATATAAATGAGCATTTTTAAACCGCAGATTATTTTTCAGTAATTTATGTCAATTTTTGTTTATTCGCACTCAGATTAAGTTAGCTAAAACTTGCATGACGAGTTCGAATTATTCATAGGTTGTATAGACTATTCATACAAATTGAATAAACAGGCCAATAACAGTACTTTTAATGTATAGAAAATGTTTTGGAAAAAGTTCCAAAGTTACTTTTTGCATTCCATCCGTTTTTACCAACACTGAAAACTTGTCGTTGTATGATATTCGATTGTAATATGCTACTATTAAAAGCTGAGAATCAGTCGCACTTATTTGATTATATTAATGAAAATTGCATGGAAGTAAGTTCCGTTCAAGCGTTCCATTCTTCTGAAGTTGCGAAATCACGAGATGATATAGGCACATTGCCATGCACGAAGACATGTATCTTTGCATTTCATAACTTGCGTGTGACAAAGATTCCCACAACCTCGCGTACGATGCCTCTAAGAGCAAAACAAATGTTGGTTATCTCTCATGCATTGATATTCTATTTTATTCAGGCTTATTTATATGTGTGATTCAAATTGAAGATGTTGAAATAGATTACTTTCAAAGTATGGAAATGACATTACCTGGCTCATTCGTGAATTTATTCGAAAATATTTGTTGGATTAGCTAAATATTGCGCAGTTATAAAACACATGACATGTGCGCAGACTATCGTTTTTTCAGTTCGTAACGCTGTCGCAAGATTTCAAACAAACTCGTGCGTAGCCTTATTGGATTTCCACTGATCAGAAAAATAGCATTGCATCGTTGACTGAAGTTCACATTACAAATTGTTTTAAGCATTCTTCACATGCGTCGCAAGCCTACTCTCGAAAATGCATATTCATAGTTTAATTGAGAAATCTCATTTGGAAAATTCGCAACTTCCAAATGGGAACAATGAATCCGTTCCGTTAGATGCCGACGTCAAATTTACGTTCACAACATGCGCAATTATTCCCAGAACGCAATAAACTTCAAAATTTAGAAGCCCGCTATGTGATGGCCAAAATCGCCACAAGCGGATTACTCGTGTGGCTTATTCTTCTGAACAGGTTCACGTGAGCGGTCACCAGAAATCCGAGATTAGAAACATCTAAAACAATTTAAAATAGTCTACTTACATTCGTTGTTAATCTTCAGTTGTCCCTTTCAACATTCAATAATTTGCGGAAACAAAAATCACTCAGCTTCATATTGACCGTGGCATAGCAAATATTCGTTCATTAAAATGAAAATAACTCATAATCATGTAATGCCACGTATAGTCGTGTTGAATACTTACCGTGAGTGTGTCCAAAGTTCGAATGAATGTGTCGACACACGGAGTGGTGTCAATAGCTTCAAAGAGCGCATTCCAAACAAAACACACGTAAGGAAACCAACTATGGGAATGCGGAGTTTGTACTACCGGGGATTGGTTGCATCTGTGTTGCGGCTCACGGTGTTTGAATAAGCGATTTAAAGGGTGGTTTGGATGTAATATTTTCTATGTATCACATCAATTTGAATACTTATTTGAAGCAGAATAGGGATGCTAAGCGTTTGCATTCTTTCCTCGTGCGTCAGTTTATGGAGATCACATATGAGTTTTCTTGCACGATGGTGTGTTCGATCACACAATAGAATATCATTGCATGTACAAAACGTAATGTAAACGGCAAGCCGCAACAGGTTAGAATAATCAATGAATTAGTTTCTGTATGAATGAACGATTGTTTAGAATATAACGCATTTTGTTTTACGGTAGTTGTAAACAATAACCATAGGATGATTAACATTTAAATGTAAGTGCATAAAACAATATCAGGAATTAGATTAAGCAGTATATCAGTGTTTGGGAAACGAATAATTCAATAAAATGTCGACTAATTGTTTTTAAAATTCATGCAATCTAGTTGAGTGATCAACGGTTGAAAGTAAACTGTTTCAAGTAATACAGATACGGACGGATTGAAAGTACCTCCTACAGTTCAGGACGGAATGGGGTACCACCAGCACAAATTCATGGGACTAATACTTTATAGAATACCTTTTCGTGAATAAATCCTGTAAGGGATGGTTCGGGGTATGAATGATTTGTAAAGTAATATAAGGTCTCCTCTGATTCGTCGATAGGGAAAGTTGAACTGATTCAGTTGAGCTATCCTTTATTATAAGGCTGGTTTCGGATGCTAAAAACTAGTTTTGTTGAGCGGTAATAGATTCGCTGCATAAGTTCAACATCCTTCTTGAACGACCGAGACCATAACTTTACACCGCATTCCATGACTGATATGAAATATGTATTCATGAACCTTGATAATATTTTGGGCGACAATTTCCAAAATACCCACTTTAGTATATTGAGGATACGTGTTGATTTTGTAAATTAGTGTTAGTATGAAGTGAGGTTTTTAAAGTGAGCATATCCAGACACCCAAATCATTTTCTTTACTGGAATTTTCAAAGGCATGTGAACCTATATTATATGTGAACTCTACTCGATTCCCAACATTCATGAGCCTGCATTTGTTGAAGTTAAACGGTAGTTTGTTCTTCAACGACCAGTTGGCAGGCGTATCAAGATCTTTTTGCAATAGCATGCGGTCTTCTACAGATGCAACGCCATATATTTATGTTCTCGCAAATAACGAATTGTTACATCCAATAATTTCCGCTACTTCATTGACATAAACCAGAAAGGGGACAGGACCAATGACTGAACCTTGGGGAACTCAGCTATATACTGATGATTCACCGTCAAAACTTACCTGGCCAGTGCGATTTGTTAGGAAGTCATTTTGACGAAGTCTTTTTGCGAACTCAAAAAATTTCCGGTGATACCATGCCTTTCAAGCTTCTGCAGTAGTAAAGTATGTTCAACACGATCAAATGCTTTAGAGATATCTAGGTAACAGGCGTGTATTGCTTGTCCCTTGTCTACCGATTGTGTCCAATCGTCGAGCGTTATCAGAAAATTAGATAAACAGGAATAATTCCCTCTAAATCCATGCTGTTTCCTCGAAAGCAACTGATTATTTTCGAAATGTTTCATGAGATCCTCAACAATGAGGCGCTGAAGCAATTTTAAAATCATAGGTAACAGAGTAACGGGTCGGCACTTAGAAACATTGGAGCGATATCCACCTTTATAAATATGAGAAATTATTCCGCGTTAGCAATCTGAATTGTTTGTTTGAACAGGTTGTGAGTGGTAAACATGTGCATACTTGTATGCCACTGTTATATAGGGTTCGTACAACGAACCACGATGTTCAGACACAGAATCACAAAGTGATTCTTGGTCAAAGCACTCAAAGCGCTTATGGATGACCAAAGTAATGTGTTGCTCATATCCCCGTGTGAGTGGTTTACATAGCCAATTCGCACATTTCTTCAATATTAGCGGGGTTTTTCCGATGACCCCAGAAGATTTCCCGGTTTTTAGATTAAATAATGCTTGAATATAGTGACAAAATTTCAAGTCAATCAAAATGCTAGGCGAATTTGAAGTGTGAAAATCGGTGACAGTAGAAATCGATTCAGCTAAAATCAATTTTTTGCGGGTTGATTCTTGGACATCAAGTTATTGTTATTTCTTTCATTCAGTTCTCAACATCAACAGGATTCAGTCATATGGTGAGGTTCACATTCGCGTTAAACTTGTAGCACGAATAACGAAAATGGAATTGCGCAGTTCATTTCATTTAGATCGAAGGCAGCCACAAGAAATTAAAAGTGAAACCTTATTTTGGCAAGCACGTAAACATGTACGCACTGTGAAAAACATACTTCTCAATACCACGTCATAGTGGCTTGAAGCCGGTCAATTTCAAACAAAATAATTTCATTGTATCGAACGTTTTCACCTATTTGGAACTAGCAAAAAAACTATAACTAATATTAATGTCGTTCATCGCAGTAATTCAGTACGCCAAAGTTTATTGATGCAATTTACACATTTTGAAAACGATAAAATCTTATAACTGATAAGACGGATGTGCAACCATATAGAGAAAGACTTCACACTGAGGTGAGTGAACTGCGAACGCGGTCAATAAGGTGGGAGGGGCGTATATCTTCATAATTTTGAGTCCGGATTTAGGTGCATTAATCCCGGATTGAGCAAGAAGGCTCATCAGCCTGCAAGCATAAATCACAACTGCACACAGCAGCAGCACCAGCACACTCCAGCTCATTCATTGCAAGCAAAATTTTCATATGGATTCACATCTGTCACAAATATATTCAGGTAACTTGTTGATAATTGCTAACCGTATTCGAAGTGGTGTAGCGCGTTTTGTATGAAACTTAAGAACATGGAGTGCTTGTTAAAACGACAATATGCATCACAACTTAACTCAATGTTATTAATATATGCAATTGGTTCACATTGGCAGCAGTTAAGCTTGCTCATTTTAAATAATTGTCTTCGGATATACCGAGAACGAAAGTGTTTTTAGAGGTAGTTATTAGGAATCGCTAATACTGCTAAAAGTTCGTTTCCAAAAATTTTTGAGGAGTAGACTTATTTTTTCCGTCGTTGTAAATCACTAGCAGCCCTTCGTCTTAGACATAATTACTGAATGCATAATCTCTACAATTATCATTCCTCAGAACGCTCCTTCCACAATTTTTTGTCAAATTCAAGTCTTCATGAGGCAGCGATAGCGCTACGTTTGGGAAAGCCGTGGTTACTCCAATTGACAAAATTGGTAGCCAGTCTGATACAAACACCTTATGGCGTTGTACAGCTACAAGCGTTTTATACCATAAATTCTTGAAATGAATGATGAATCAATCACACAATAGAATATCATTGCATGTACAAAACGTAATGTAAACGGCAAGCCGCAACAGGTTAGAATAATCAATGAATTAGTCTCTGTATGAATGAACGATTGTTTAGAATATAACGCATTTTGTTTTACGGTAGTTGTAAACAATAACCATAGGATGATTAACATTTAAATGTAAGTGCATAAAACAATATCAGGAATTAGATTAAGCAGTATATCAGTGTTTGGGAAACGAATAATTCAATAAAATGTTCGAATTATTGTTTTTTTTAAAATTCGTGCAATCTAGTTGAGTGATCAACGGTTGAAAGTAAACCGTTTCAAGTAAAACAGATACGGACTGAGTAAAAATACATACTACAGTTCAGGACGGAATAGGGTACCACCAGCACAAATTTATGTGTCTGATATTTTCTCGAATCCCTTCGCGTGAATAAATCCTGTAAGTGATGGCACGGGTTATGGAATGATTTTTATAGTAAGATAAGATTTCCTCTGATTCGTCGATAAGGAAAGTCGAACAAATTCCGTTGAGCTATTCTTTATTTATATGACTTGTTTCGAATGCAGAAAACTAGTTTTGTTGAGCGGTGATAGATTCGCTGCATAAGTTCCACATCCTTCTTGAGCCACGGATACCGACTTGACACCGTATTCCATGACTGGTCTCAAGTATGTATTCATGATCCTCGGCAATATCTTGGGCGAAAATTTTCAAAATACCCGTTCGAGTATATTGAGGACACGGGTTGATATTGTAAACCAGTGTTATTATGAATCGGGTTTTTTTAAATGAGCATATCCAGACATCCAAATCATTTACTTTACTGTAATTTTCAATGACATGTGAACCTATATGGTATGTGAACCCTACTCGATTCCCCACATTTATGAGCCTGCATTTGTTGAAGTTAAATAGCAGTTTGTTCTTCAACGACCAGTTGGGAAGCGTATCAAGATCTTTTTGTAATAACAGGCGGTCTTCTGGTCTACGGATAAGACGCAAATAACTGAATGTTACATTCAATAATTTCCGGTACTTCATTAACATAAACCACAAAAGTAATTCAAAGTAATTCAAAGTTTTAATGGTCTAAAAAGCAAATACTTTACAGTAACCTCAGATTAAAATTATAGGGAATTCATAAAAACAACACAAATGTTTTATACACATGGAAAGTCAGCACGTGTATTCAGGTGCAAGGTTGGGTTTGGTCAACATATACTTGTCAATTTCAGCCTTGAACATGTTCAGGCTTGTTGCGCAAATGATATGTGGGGGCAGGGAGTTCCATAGAAAACAGACTCTGACAGCTAAGAAAAACCTTCGACAATTTGATCTGGAGTGTGGAATAATTAACTTGTATCCATGCGATCTACTACCACGTGCTTCTTGCTGATGAAACAGGTGTTCAAGTGGGTGATCCACTGTATGCAGAATGTTGAAAAGCAGGATCAAGTCACCCCTGAGACGACGGTACGAAAAGTCAAAGAGGTTTAGTGTTGCAATCCGCTCCTCGTATGGCCTGTTGTATAGCCCGGTCACCAGTTTTGTAGCGCGGTGGTATACCCGTTGCAGCAAGGTCATGTCCTTTTGTAACCATGGGGACCATGCTTGAACAGCATACTCCATTGTTGGTCTGATATAGGTGTTAATTATACGTGGGAGTATCTGCCTTGAGAAACGACCAAAGATCCTTCTGAGCAATGCTAAGATTTGGCAGCACTTTTTGTATACAACAGAACAGTGCCGTGAAGACTTAAGGTTACTGCTAATCCACACGCCCAGGTCTTTCTCTTCAGTAACCCATGAACGTTGCTGAGATCCCAGTGAGTATGTGAATTCGAATGATTTACCGACGTTCAACATTTTACATTTTTGGATGTTGAATGGTAAGCAGTTCCGCAAGGACCAATTATGAAATGCTTCGAGATCTCTTTGGAGAATTTGGCAATCTTCTATGGTGCGTATGCTAGACCAGACTTTGATGTCATCCGCAAATAAAATGATTTTGCTGCGTACGATTTCGAATATATCATTCGCGTACACGAGGAAGAGTATTGGCCCCAAGACTGAGCCTTGAGGTACGCCACTTGTAACTTCTACTGGGCTGGATAGTGCCCCATCAACTCTAACCCTTATAACTCTACCAGTCAAGTAATCCTTTATCCAGGCCAATAGTCTGCCGCATACCCCGAGCTGCTCCAATTTTTGTAGCAGTAGTCTGTGGTTAACACGATCAAAAGCTTTAGACATGTCCAAGTAACAAGCATGGATAGGGCATCCATCGTCCACGGCTCGAGTCCAATTATCAAGAGTTATGAGAAGATTGGTGAGACAGGAGTGTCTTGTCCTGAATCCGTGCTGTGCGATGGAAAGAAGCTTATTTTGTTCCAAGTGTTTGATAAGTTCGTCGGCCACAAGTCGTTCGAGAACTTTAGAGACCACTGGCAACAACGTGACTGGTCTGTAGTTAGACACATCAGATCAGTTCCCTCCTTTGTATATCGGAGTGATTAGTCCACATTTCCAGTCATTAGCAACCGTGCTACAACTCAAGGGACAGGACCAAGGACTGAAACTTGGGGAACTACACTATTTGCTGCGATTGGTTGTGATAATTTACCGTCAAAACTTACCTGGGCAGTGCGATTTGTTAGGAAGTCATGTTGCCAATTGAACAAATTTCCGGTGATACCATGCCTTTCAAGCTTCTGCATGACGATAGAACTCTACCCTCATATAAGATGGCAGCAAGGTACATGAAAAAACTGTCATTACAGACAAGCCGAATACAACCTCCAAACTAAATGATACAATCGTTTAAGCGTGCTCAATAAAATGTGTAGAATCGGTAACATATACTACGAAAAGCTAACTGTCCGTATTTTAAAACCAAGAGTGCTCAAAATGGGTTCTGTAATGTAGGAATCAAATTATGAAGAACAAACGCCTTTATTCGTGAACACAAATTTTAAGTCATCGGATTAATTGAACCGCTCAAAATTAAGACATAATCAAAGCAAAATATTAATAGAGGGACTGAACCAGTAAAACACATCTCCAAATCTCAACCGAATAATAGGATATTTGGTGAAATGAAGGGTAAAAGAGTACCTGATTTTTCAATCTTGAAAAGCTGTGTGTGTATGTATACATGAAATCGCAAGCCTGGTCGAAGCATAGTGATGCATAGTCGTAGATTGCACATGGGCTAAGAACTGTTAGGTTGCCAAGACCTGGCGACATATGAGAAGCAAATAGAAATGACAGAGAATCCAGCGTGTTTTCACACGCGGTGGCTAATCAATTTAGCGCGGTGTTGGCCGCTTAGCACATAAGTACTGCACGATTATAATCCTTGAAATTTAACACGATATAGGCTTTATTATTAATTGGAATGCCAGCTTACAACCGCTGACCAATCGAGTTGAAGGAATTTTGGTTGAAATTTGAAGATTCTAATATGAGATGGGTAAATATGACAACGAGCCAATAGTTACATTCTTTAAAAATTCAAATTGACCCTTAAGAAGCACAACCAATATTTTCGACTTTATATAGGCAACAGAGTATTGTGGATGTATAAAATTCGCATAAACCAGACATCATGTTGTTGAGGTCTAGGCATAATGTGAGGGGAATTCCACTGCTCCAAGCGCATGCGGATTCTGGTCCCAAGGTAATTAACTATTCGTCTCATTCAGTTCGTTGTATATGAAAGCATGAGCGCTGTGTTGAAAAAATAACTGGCACAATAAAATAAATAATTGTTTGCAACAGCATGTGTGTGGATTAGCTGGCTTCAATTTTCTTCAATCACACCAACTAACGCGCATTCATTTGAGGTTGTTCGGTTCCTATAGTCATCCGGTCGCCGTTTCAAACAAGTTCAGGCAATAACAACAAGTCGTCAGTGGTAAGGTCAAATCTGTCACGTGTCGAATCTGTTCCCATACATGTCACAAAAAATGTGACGAATCATTGACCCCGGCGGCGTTATCGATTCTGAATGATGAAAATATGCCTGGTGTATGCTACGTGTGCAAAAGTTGTCGAGCTAAACCAAACGCAGATTTAACTGCTCGAACAAGTGCTGCGCAAAGCAACCTGGATGATCGGATGCTGAGCTTAGAGTTTATTTTACAAACGTTGAAGACATCGGTAGAGACTCTGGTAACCGATCAATATTCTCAGTTTGCCATTAAATTTTTCGATAAATCGGACACCACTGACGGTAATACCAGTCAGATAAACGCTAAATCTTCGGGGATCTTTCAACACGATGGTTCAGCTTTTTCAAATGTGCCGCAGTGTCTTGAGGAGCGTCCTTTTCATCAAAAGGCCACCTTTACATGTGCGACTGTTAAAGCCCTGTCTGCCAAAAACCTCCCTGGTCCGTTCAGCGAAAATCCTCAGGTTCAAAACCAAAAGTCTTTGTACAGAATAATCACAAACTGAACATCATAGTTATTCGATCTAAGGCAGTTGATATGTCCAGCAACCAGCGAAAACGCCAAGCACACAGTGAACATTCAGTCCATGGACTAAGCGTGATTTGCACCAACGTAAAGGAAACCAGTGCCACCTTACTAGGGGACAGGCTAAAGCACGATAAAGAAGAATGGAAAAGGTTGTGCAACATCATGGACTTGGAGCCAGTTGAACCACTATCATTGATACGACTAAATCGTAAACCTACTTCTTCAAATCTGGACCAGCCAAGATTGCTTAGAATAACGGTTCACTCTGAAAGGGATCCTAAAACATCTTACTGTCCGCTTTTCTCCTGCGCAAGGAGCGTTCAGAGATCACTGCAAGGATCTTTGCTGATGTGTGTTGGTGGGAAAGCGCCCGAATGGACTAGCAACAAAACCAAACGAAACGGAAGGATGATCGAAGTATAATCCTTTTGGGAGTTCCAGAAGCTAATGAAGCAACTGATAAAGCATTGCAGCGCAAATACGATCAGTTACACGGGAGATTCCTCAGTGATATACTTGGTTTGCATGATGTAGCTGTGACGGACACGTTCCGCATCCCCAAATCTCCGAATTATAATGGCATCGGTCCTAAGCCCCTTAAATTAACGTTCTTGCGTAAAGATATGTTGAACACAGTCAAAACTCGTTGGGAAAATGGCCGCAGAATAATCCCGCGGGAAATTAGACTAGGTGCATCGAAACACCATATTGGAAAGATAGATGCACCCCTGAGTTCAATAGAAGCACTACCAAGTCAATCAGTTTTTTACGGGTCAGAAGCAAGTTCAACCGATACGATAGAAAACTATATTCCAACATTAGAACCTCAAAACGATCAAGCATCCCTGCAAGCAAAATACCTTCAGTTGCCGACTTTGGAGGAGCTTGAAAGGCTTGGCATCACTGGAAAGTTGCTGAATTGGCTAAATGACTACCTAACAAATCGCACTAACCAGGTACGTGTTGATAGTGCATTATCCAAACCAATCGCAGCAACAAGCGGAATTCCCCAAGGTTCAGTCCTTGGTCCGATCCACTTTCTGGTTTATGTCAATAAAGTACCGGAAATCGTTCGATGTAACATTCCGTTATTTGCGGACGACATAAAGATTTGGCTCAGCATTCGTGGTCCAGAAGACCGCCTGTTATTACAAAAAGATCTTGATACGCTTCACAGCTGGTCGTTAAAGAACAAACCGCCGTTTAACTTCAACCAATGCAGGATCATGAATGTGGGGAATCGAGCTGAGTTTACATATCACATAGGTTCGCATGTCCTTGAAAATTGCAGTGAAGAAAACGATTTGGCTGTCTGGATATCCTCCAGTTTAAAAACATCTCTTCAAACTAATACTGCCTTTAAAAAAGCAACTCAAACGGGTATTTTGGAAATTTTCACCCAACATATTCCCAAGGATCATGAATACATACATCCCTTACAGGATATATTCACGCGAAGGGATACGAGAAATTATCGGACCCATGAATATGTGCTGGTCCTACCCCATTCCCGCCTGAACTGTAGAAGGTATGTTTACTCTGTCCGTGTCTGTTTTGATTGGAACAGTTAACCTTCAACCGTTGCTAACTCCACTAGCTTGCATGACTTTAAAACGAAATTAGACGAATTTTTATTGCAATATTCGTTTCCAGAACAGTTATATACTGTTTAATCTATTTTCTTAGATTGTTTAAACAATTAAATTTCAATTTTTACCAACCTATGTTTGTTGTTAAGCTTGTTGCTTTTTAGACCATTAAAAACCTTGATTTACCTTGAATGATGGTGCACAATACATCCACACTACTCCGCCGCAATCTGGAAAACGAAATGCGTTATTTCCTAAGTAACCGATTATTTACCCAGAGCATGATTCTCTGGCTGACTAAACTTTATTGCAGTGAGTCTCACTCCAATAAGTAACTTGGGTTTTTTCATGAGAGTGCCCTCTCACATCATGGATTTTTAATTCAAACTCACCCTACAAATAATCGTCAATTTTCCCGGAACGATGTTGTTCATTCGTAGTGTAGATATGGTTATTTCTACTGAAAGTGCTATTATTTTTGCTGGTTACATTGTACTATCTCTATTTGACCCACCACAGTGCATTCGAAAACCAAGAAAATTATAGTTTTTAGATAGTTTACTGTTGTTGTAACACATTTTGCAATAAGAAAACTAATTAATTGTTAACACCGCCTTTTTGAATGGAAAAAATACGAAATGGGAACATTGCGTTTAGACCGAATGCTTATTAATCATTTTGTTAATATAAACATCCGCATCCCAAGGACACTGGCGTACACCCATTGAGATGAATGATTTCAATATAATCAAACACCTAAGATAGTGCCAATTTCGTAATCGTCCAATGTATCATGTCTATCGCGTTTTAAGAACAATGGGGGTCAATCAGTGGCTGTTAATGAAACATAAGAGGTTAACAAGTTTATACTTAAATGCCACTGTTTCATAGGGTTCGTACAACGAACCACGATTTCAAACACATTGTGATTCGTGCTCAAGCACTCAAGGCGTAATTTCGGGGGAGGTGAGAAACACATCACTTTTATACATAAGAGACGTTTTGTGAACCACTACCGCGATTAGGGAATCATTTACTCCTGCCCCGACAATTGTGTAGGAAAATGGACAATTTTGAAATTCAGCGAAATTTTCGCCCTAAAGAAAATTAAAAGGAGGTTCGTTCCTATTATTAAACATCCTTTCAAATTTGAGTTGTTCTACTCAGAGATAATCCATAGTGAACATGCAACTTATATTGATGTCAAAATCACCCTGGTGGATGTAGTGTGACATTTGCTTTCATATAATTATTCCCCGGTTAAAGCAAATTAAACATGACGGTGTTTAAAGCTTGCCTTGCTCAATTATCTAAAATTTCTGTCATGTGCAAGCTGGAAATTTTAAAAATATCACCGCTTTATAAATGGCTGCTGCTCTAACGGATAATTATGATCTGCCATTTCAGACCATAGAATAAATAAAAAAGTGGAAAAAAGATGACTTTGTTTTTTAGCAAATCTTGTGGATTTCCGCAGTCATATTCATGCAAGAATGGTTTTGATACGTTTCATTATTATTAACTCATTCATTAACAAATAACACACGGTATAATGCGATATCTTTGGACATTATTGTGTTTCAGATCTACACGGACGATCTGTAAATACTAATTGGTGACAATGCGTGTTAGCTGGAAAAACCATTTGTTTCAAGGATTGATTACTAAAGATGGAAGATGCGATTACACTATATAATTAGTCGTTTAGAAATGGGTTGGTTTTCACAAGTGCAAAATGTGACATATCGGCGTCATGTCCGCTTGCGACAGTTGTAATAAATTTGACATTGGTGTTTTGATTAGACAGTCTAGCGTAAAAGTAGTTTGATAAATACTATGGTTGCTCTTGTTTTGTCGGCCTCTTATAGTCTATGCAGGCCAGGGACATTAGGAGCGGATGATGACTTCACCAAAACGGTTTGTTCCCAATCGATCTGTGAGGCTATTTTGCTTAACATCAATTTTTCTACACATTTTGTTCAGGTCAATTGTCAACCCTATTGTTCTTATCAATTGTTTACGTGTTCCCATGACGACACATACAATTTTACGCCCTATACGCTATGAATGTTGGGTGGTTTAAACATTTTTTGAAGATTTAGGTTGTGAACAGAGCACGTAATTAAAAGCGAAAAATATCATTTCTGGTATTTTAATCCACATGGTTAATACCAGCGTAAGAAAATGGAGAATATAATCTGTTTAAGATTAAAATTTAAACGAAAAATCAGTGTCATGTGTTTATGTTTATAATGATTCGGTCATAATTGTTGTTAGCCAAGGCCATGAGAGAGTAACAAAGGCAGAAGTAGTTTTTAATGCTCGTTTGCAAGGCGCCAGCGTCGACCAAGCTGTTTTGGAAACGTTTATAGAATGTAAACATGTCCAGCTCCAAAGATTTGTTCTATAGGTAGTGGAACTCTGAATGTTGACCACTGAGAAGAAAGCACTTGAAGTTTAAGGACGTTTACCATGGATATATGAATGCTCTGTAACACTGTCCTTCAAGTTGTAGTAATCGAATTCTTGATTGCCCGATTGAAAAGTACACTGAGGGTACCATCTTCTTATGAGGTATGATCGGCTGAAAGTTGATCATCCCTGATTGACCGAGTATTGCTTATTACGGTACACCATGTGGGAGAGACTAATCCTATGAAAATTATTCATAGTACTACACGATTGCACATCCATGCACCAACAACACATACTAGCAACAGAACCGTGTGTAACGCGTCGTCTGCAAGCCGGGGAGGAACAGATACAGCTCTTGGCTGCTGAACGCAGATCACGCCGCCGACTATCGTCGCAAGCGCTGCGGGAGAGATTGTTCCTTCCGAATTGGACTGTTCAGTCATTTAAAAAGCTGTGAAAGATGAAATTCATGCGATTGTGATGTACATCCATGGTCGACATCGACCGACGGAGGCCAACGACAACTATTGGCGTGGCCCGTTTGAAGGCTTCTACGCGAAAACGAATTCAACGTTCACATAACGTATTAATCGCTTTCTGAACAAGTTCCTTTGAACCATATGCAATCAGGCAACGTTTCAAATATATAGGATCACCAGTTATTTCAAAACCATTAGGTTTGATGTTAATACCACGTAAAAGCGATACTCACTGACGAATTAGATATTTTATTGAATGAGAGTCATATTTTGATGTTGAACTTTAGACAAAAAGCAAAACCAATATTGAGTAATTTCAGCATTTTTAAACCCAAGATATGTGGGTCAGATTTCAATACAATGAATGAACACTTAACCCTTTCGTGCCTGAATTATTTTCTAACCCGAAATAAAATATATTTTCATCGGAAATGAGTTGCCCAGGGGTGAAAAAACACAAATAATATAAAACGTTTGTGATATTCACATAATTGAGAAAATAACAAAATGTAACCAATTGGTTACAACCGGCATAAGTCAACAGTGTACGAGTTTTGTGACTTCTGCCGGATGTAACATAAAGTTTACGTCTATTTAAACGCAACGCATTTCGAAGATTTTCTGATTTATTCCAATTTTTTTACATAATGTCTTTGTAGGCATCACTAAGTTTATACTGGAACAAAATTTATAATAACTGAGACTTTCACACGATTTTTATTCGGCTCACAAAACTGCGAATTGTGAGGATACGTTCGAAACCCGTACCAGCACATACTTTCTCTTTCACTGTGGAAAAGTCAATGATGATTGCGAACAAAGAAGAAAACCACCCTGCAGTTGACAAAATTCTGTATGCCGCCGTGCAAAAAAAATTCGGAAAATTCAGTTAGAATTAGCTTAAAATGACTTGCGAAGTTCATGTAACCAAGAGGTTACATCCGTCCTGAAAGGGTTAAAGGTCGTCTGGGCTGTGAAATTAAATCTGCCTACTTGTTATTATTCAGTAGTTCAAATGCAAAATACCTTCATACGTTCGTTTATTTGACATCTGATTGGTCGCTTTTCGAAAACGGTTATTTGATTGGCTAAGGTCTAATAAGTCTAAGTCTAATAAATCGCTCCGAACGGATCAGGGATCAATTAGTAATTATGAGCGCTAACGAAATGATTGTGCTTTTTCAGAAAAATATTTGGAAACCGGTTGTTTGAAATTCTCTAGGAATTGAACCAATTGCTGGCAGATTTCACTCATGTTTCCGGTACCAACTATTTCATACAATCATCGAAAAAAATCCAGCGGAGGAGATGGCATTCATGAAATATGAGTTTCAACGAAAGAATCCGTACAGAGGCCTACACGTGGACTTCGTCGTCGAAATTCCAACGCATCACATTGCGAAGTGTATTTCAACGTTGGTCGCCGTGATGTCCTCTTTCGTATCACAAGTAGTGGTCCATAACCATGAATTACAAACCGGTGAAACCAGATCTTGGCACTTCCGAAACAGACGACTAACTCGTTCTGAACTGGATATCATTCAGCCGATGGTTGATATTAGAGACTCATCATTCATTATCCGATATTATGGGAAGACTCGTTTCGAGAAGAATATTACAGGCTCGGACGCTGGGAATATCCATCGGCGAGTTTTTGTAAGACGAAACAATCGAGGTAATCGTTATAAAAATAAAAATAAAATAAAATGATTATGGTAACTATACTTATAATAATCCATTTTCACAGCCTATATTCCACGAATGTAAGCGGAACTCAACGTCAATGGAAAAGAACGCGTGCTACTGGACGGAATGAACAAGATGACGCATTTCATCTATAGTCCCCAAGAAATGCTCAGTTTGTTTAATCGTTTTTCTGATTTTATTCTCATCGATGGCACATTCCATGCCTATCGTGAGAAATATTTCTTGTATCAACTAATGAATGTAGATCACTCACTCAGTCCTTTCCGTGCCGGGTGGCACATGAGGCGAAGACAACTTCACGCCAGTGGTTCCGGTCTGCCGCTGCTTCCGTTGCCGTCTGCACCGTGAATCCTTGTGCATGTAGTTCGCGTTCCTACGTTCTGCGCCAAATTTCCTTAGGCCGTCCCCTTTTTCGTTTACCTGGCGGACGCCAGTGAATGGCTACCTTCGTATGCGAATTGGGATCCATCCTGCAGACATGACCGAACCATCTCCACCGTCGTCTTTTGACTACGGTAGATACCACCTCCAGACCCGTTTTTCTCAGGAGCTCTTCATTCGAAATGGTGTGTGGCCAAACAATTCGAAGAATCCTTCTCAAGCACTTAGTTTGAAACACGTTCATTCTGCGCTCAATGGCAGTAGTCGTCTTCCAGCATTCCGATGTAGATGGCATATGATATTCCACATTCTCACCGGAACTCTTATCGGTTCTTCTATTCGGTGCGCGTTTCGTTTCTTATGGAACTCCCTTACGTCACATTTTGTACAATCATCCAGCGAAAGGATTTTCAGGAACAAATTTGATATATTTGTGCGTAATTCCACCCTACATCCCGTATATATAATATGATCTTTATCTTTTCTCCATCATACCGAGAAAATAGATGTTTTTTTCTAACTACAAAACTGTCGATTTTCCTAATGCCTCCATTTATTTTGTATATATAAAAATCCTGTGGTGTTGTACAGCCACGCGCTCTTCATACCATAAATTCTTGAATCTTGAAGCTTGCAATTTATCTTTCATAAGACTTGAATGTAAATTAAAATATCTGGATTTAGTAACTCCCATCAATTTCAATGGTTATTCCAAAAGTAAAATTCCTTGTTTTACAGACCCAAATGCCTGGTGACGTACTACTCGAATTTTTACAAGAAGGATATGCAACGGATAAGTTTATTCGTTTGCGCGATACAAAACTAGTGATAAGAGGAATGAGTTTTATTGGAGTGATCGATGACCACATTGTTAAAAATAATCCCGAAAATCTGATCAATCAGCAAGACAAATTCTACTGGGGTGAATACTTGGCTTTGCGCGTCAAACTCGTAGCATTGCTAAAGATTATGCAAAAATGTCACATCACGCCATATTTTCTCTTCCCAGGCATCTATACAAAATGTGTAAGTTCTCTGTTTCTGTTCATATATTATCAAAATTGTTTATCAGCTAAATCTGGATGTATCAAGTTAAATGTAGATATTCAATCAGCTTAACAAAATTAGGGTTTTCACAGTATCATTAGGGGTGCATACAGGATGAACTGCTTTCAAAAATTAGTAGTTGATTTCTTCGGGTACAAAAATAGGATGTTTTACTTATTACAACTAAATATATGTATGTATAAGCATACAACTTATTTGTTATTAGGTGTTGAAGGGAAGATGATAAATTAAAATTTACCAAACATAAACTTTCATATGTCGATCCTCGAATCAGAACAGCATAGTTGAGTGCTGTTAATTAAGTATAACCATCTATCATTGTAAATATCGATGAATGATTGAATAACGAGCAATAAATCTAGAGTACTCACTTTTGCTGTCTATGTTTTTATTTCTCAGGATTCGTCAACATATTTGTTCATGCTTAAATTCCAAAAGGCTTACGAAGACCAAAATAAGCGTGCGATCACTTATCCTGTTTGCTCAAAATCGGTGATAATAGATACACTGCGTGAAAGCAGTGCCAAATTTATGGTGGTTTCACACCTTCTACCAAAACATTTGGCAGCCCTCGCAGACTTTTACAAGTGTCCCATACTTGGAACTTCTCGTGAACTATTCCTTGTTACCAGTTCGAAGCGTTTGAAGAACGATGCGGCTGATTGTATTAGCAGACCTGTCATACCATTAAAAATTGAATATTCGAATATGTTTTCAACACTCGTCGAAGCAACACCCTCGAAAATGTACCTAAAATGTCATGCATTCTATACCGAGCAATCGAAACTGAAACAGTTGCAACCAATGCATCGAGTTTTGGCGGCGCTTTATTTAGGAGCAACATTTTGGACTAAGTTAAAGTTACCGAAAGAAATTCAGAGCAAACTGAGTGAAAACCTATCCGAATTTTTGATTAAAAACAAATTCGAGGCGGTAATACAGTGGCTTTCGAAATATCAAACGGATGCAACAAGACCTATCGAAGAATTCATTACCGTCAACAATCTAGTAAACAAAGATGGTGCAATCAAAATCATTTTAGAGAGTATAAATTATTACGTATATCACCCAGATGAGGATGGTGCAAAAATTGCCGAGTTTTTCGAGCAACACAAAAATCCCAATCAAGATGTGCAAACGATATCAAATTTTAGTACTGAGAACTTTACCGTGAAGGACATTTGGTCGTTACTCAGTGGCCAAAGGAATCCTCGACTCGAGCCAACGGAATGTACACGTGGTTGGCCACCGCGATTAGTGTATGCTTATCGAACGAACAAGTTTGAACCAGCTTTTGTATCTGCAATGTATTCCGGGGGCTCTACACAACTGGCGATGGGGGAAGACTTGTCAACTGAGTTTTCGGTTTATGAATGTTCGTTGCCTGTACGCCTCATGCACTACCGTATAATTTTTCAACTGGAACGCAGGCTTGGTAAACGACTTCGTCCGCAAGCGACAGAATTTCTGAGGCGTGGTAAAAATGTGGTTAAGTATAAAATACCGGTGAAACCATTGCCAATCGATTTCGGACAGGAACATGTAGACAGTGTGCTGAGTTCTTTTCTTGGTATTTCTTTGCCGTCGCAGTCCACGGAACCTGAGTGGATTTTCAGCGTGGCCACCACGATCGCTTTTTGGCACAGAAATCTCCCGAGAAGTTCCCGTTTTGCTAAGTTGGAATGTTGTTGTGTATCCATGGCTGTGCTAGCGTGTGTGTGCGCGGCGATGAACGAGGCTCATTTGGATGAAACCCTTCTTGGTCATTACGAGTCCTTTTGCAACATGCTTGAGGATGAAGCGTCCGGACATGATTCAGTCGCCCTAACAGCACAAGTCCAGCCCGATCTGGTGCATCGATTCGTTTCCATTCAACTAGTCTATTCGTCGCTCCAATCATTAGTCGGTCTTCTCGAGTCGCTACTGCCACTCACACACGAGTCTCAGGTGTTCAATTTCCCCCCAATTTGGATTATGTTCCCGTCAGGTAGACTTGTGCATGCCATTGCTCATCGCTTAGACTCGGAACCCGTCGATTTGCGATGCCAATTCATCACGAAATCTTTGCTGCCTCGACTTATATCTCACCGTTCCTTTACGGAATCGTCCCGCGCACTTTCTACCGCTGTTCGTGAGTTTAATCATCTAATAAAACTCATTCCAACACTTCGATTATACAGTCATAATGTTCCTTACCAAGTGGAAAATATTAAATTACACAAATGAATGGTTGAGGATGAATTCCTTGATGAAAATCACAAACATATCTGTTCAAATCTTTCGTTCAGACATTCGTGTGTTTTATCTAAGACAGTCTATCTTCTATCGTTACTTACTCAACTAAATGTTATGTGCCTGAAATTAGTTTTTATCCATAAATTCATTTAATCTGATCGCTTAGTACGTTAACCGTTCTTCCTGTCAGTACTTCCCTTATCAGAAGATTGCAAACCGCAGGAAACATGTCGTGGTGTGTGCGAGTGATGCATAGGCATGCAAGTGAGCAGTTTTTCATGGCTTTTGGTGTTACCCACCTACATGTTCATGGTCACATGTGTTTGACCAGGTTGATCGTTCCACCTTTATCCAACAGTGGTTTACAAGCGGAGCCTAATCGTACTGTCCCTGCCTAGAGATTGTAAACAGTACGAAACCGGTCGTCGGGTGTAAGGGATGTAAATGCATATAACTGAGCATTTTTAAACCGCAGATTATTTTTTAGTAATTTATGTCAATTGTTGTTTATTCGCACTCAGATTAAGTTAGCTAAAACTTGCATGACGAGTTCGAATTATTCATAGGTTGTATAGACTATTCATACAAATTGAATAAACAGGCCAATAATAGTACTTTTAATGTATAGAAAATGTTTTGGAAAAAGTTCCAAAGTTACTTTTTGCATTCCATCCGTTTTTACCAACACTGGAAACTTGTCGTTGTCTGATATTCGATTGTAATATGCTACTCTTAAAAGCTGAGAATCAGTCGCACTTATTTGATTATATTAATGAAAATTGCATGGAAGTAAGTTCCGTTCAAGCGTTCCATTCTTCTTAAGTTGCGAAATCACGAAAAGATATAAGCACATTGCCATGCACGAAGACATGTATCTTTGCATTTCATAACTTGCGTGTGACAAAGATCCCCACAACCTCGCGTACGATGCCTCTGAGAACACAACCAATGTTGGTTATCTCTCATGCATTGATATTCTATTTTATTCAGGCTTATTTATATGTGTGAGTCAAATTAAAGATGTTGAAATAGATTACTTTCAAAATATGGAAATGACATTACCTGGCTCATTCGTGAATTTATTCGAAAATATTCGTTGGATTAGCTAAATATTGCGCAGTTATAAAACACATGACATGTGCGCAGACTATCGTTTTTTCAGTTCGTAACGCTGTCACAAGATTTCAAACACACTCGTGCGTAGCCTTATTGGAGTATAACTGATCAGAAAAATTGCATTGCATCGTTGACTGAAGTGCAGATTCCGAATTGTTTTAAGCATTTTTCACATGCGTCGCAAGCCTACTCTCGAAAACGTATATTCATAGTTCAATTGAGAAATCTCATTTGGAAAAATCGCAACTTCCAAATGGGAGCAATGAATCCGTTCCGTTAGATGCCGACGTCAAATTTACGTTCACAACATGCGCAATTATTCCCAGAACGCAATAAACTTGAAAATTTAGAAGCCCGCTATGTGATGGCCAAAATCGCCACAAGCGGATTACTTGTGTGGCTTATTCTTCTGAACAGGTTTACGTGAGTGGTCACCAGAAAGCCGAGATTAGAAACATCTAAACCAATTCAAAATAGTCTACTCACATTCGGTGTTAATCTTCAGTTTTTCCTTTCAACATTCAATAATTTGCGGAAACAAAAATCACTCAGCTTCATATTGACCGTGGCATAGCAAATATTCGTTCATTAAAATGAAAATAACTCATAATCATGTAATGCCACGTATAGTCGTGTTGAATACTTACCGTGAGTGTGTCCAAAGTTCGAATGAATGTGTCGACACACGGAGTGGTGTCAATAGCTTCAAAGAGCGCATTCCAAACAAAACACACGTAAGGAAACCAACTGTGGGAAAGTGAAGTTTGTACTACCGGGGATTGGTTGCATCTATGTTGCGGCTCACGGTGTTTGAATAATTTATTTAAAGGGAGGTTTGGATGTAATATTTTCCTATGTATCACATTAATTCGAATACATATTTGAAGCAGAATAGGGATGCTAAGCGTTTTCATTCTTTCCTCGTGCGTCAGTTTATCGAGATCACGTATGAGTTTTCTTCCACGATGGTATGTCCAATCACACAATAGAATATCATTGCATGTACAAAACGTAATGTAAACGGCAAGCGCAACAGGTTAGAATAATCAATGAATTAGTCTCTGTATGAATGAACGATTGTTTAGAATATAACGCATTTTGTTTTACGGTAGTTGTAAACAATAACCATAGGATGATTAACATTTAAATGTAAGTGCATAAAACAATATCAGGAATTAGATTAAGCAGTATATCAGTGTTTGGGAAACGAATAATTCAATAAAATGTTCGAATTATTGTTTTTTTAAAATTCGTGCAATCTAGTTGAGTGATCAACGGTTGAAAGTAAACCGTTTCAAGTAAAACAGATACGGACTGAGTAAAAATACATCCTACAGTTCAGGACGGAATAGGGTACCACCAGCACAAATTTATGTGTCTGATATTTTCTCGAATCCCTTCGCGTGAATAAATCCTGTAAGTGATGGTACGGGTTATGGAATGATTTTTATAGTAAGATAAGATTTCCTCTGATTCGTCGATAAGGAAAGTCGAACAAATTCCGTTGAGCTATTCTTTATTTATATGACTTGTTTCGAATGCAGAAAACTAGTTTTGTTGAGCGGTGATAGATTCGCTGCATAAGTTCCACATCCTTCTTGAGCCACGGATACCGACTTGACACCGTATTCCATGACTGGTCTCAAGTATGTATTCATGATCCTCGGCAATATCTTGGGCGAAAATTTTCAAAATACCCGTTCGAGTATATTGAGGACACGGGTTGATATTGTAAACCAGTGTTATTATGAATCGGGTTTTTTAAATGAGCATATCCAGACATCCAAATCATTTACTTTACTGTAATTTTCAATGACATGTGAACCTATATGGTATGTGAACCCTACTCGATTCCCCACATTTATGAGCCTGCATTTGTTGAAGTTAAATAGCAGTTTGTTCTTCAACGACCAGTTGGGAAGCGTATCAAGATCTTTTGTAATAACAGGCGGTCTTCTGATCTACGGATAAGACGCAAATAACTGAATGTTACATTCAATAATTTCCGGTACTTCATTGACATAAACCAGAAAAGTAATTCAAAGTAATTCAAAGTTTTAATGGTCTAAAAAGCAAATACTTTACAGTAACCACATATTAAAATTAAAAAATGTTTTATACACATGGAAAGTCAGCACGTGTATTCAGGTGCAAAGTTGGGTTTGGTCAACATATACTTGTCAAGTTCAGCCTTGAACATGTTCAGGCTTGTTGCGCAAATGATATGTGGGGGCAGGGAGTTCCATAGAAAACAGACTCTGACAGCAAAGAAAAACCTTCGACAATTTGATCTGGAGTGTGGAATAATTAACTTGTATCCATGCGATCTGCTACCACGTGCTTCTTGCCGATGAAACAGGTGTTCAAGTGGGTGATCCACTGTATGCAGAATGTTGAAAAGCAGGATCAAGTCACCCCTGAGACGACGGTACGAAAAGTCAAAGAGGTTTAGTGTTGCAATCCGCTCCTCGTATGGCCTGTTGTATAGCCCGGTCACCAGTTTTGTAGCGCGGTGGTATACCCGTTGCAGCAAGGTCATGTCCTTTTGTAACCATGGGGACCATGCTTGAACAGCATACTCCATTGTTGGTCTGATATAGGTGTTAATTATACGTGGGAGTATCTGCCTTGAGAAACGACCAAAGATCCTTCTGAGCAATGCTAAGATTTGGCAGCACTTTTTGTATACAACAGAACAGTGCCGTGAAGACTTAAGGTTACTGCTAATCCACACGCCCAGGTCTTTCTCTTCAGTAACCCATGAACGTTGCTGAGATCCCAGTGAGTATGTGAATTCGAATGATTTACCGACGTTCAACATTTTACATTTTTGGATGTTGAATGGTAAGCAGTTCCGCAAGGATCAACTATGAAGTGCTTCGAGATCTCTTTGAAGAATTTGGCAATCTTCTAGGGCGCGTATGCTAGACCAGACTTTGATGTCATCCGCAAATAAAATGATTTTGCTGCGTACGATTTCGAATATATCATTCGCGTACACGAGGAAGAGTATTGGCCCCAAGACTGAGCCTTGAGGTACGCCACTTGTAACTTCTACTGGGCTGGATAGTGCCCCATCAACTCTAACCCTTATAACTCTACCAGTCAAGTAATCCTTTATCCAGGCCAATAGTCTGCCGCATACCCCGAGCTGCTCCAATTTTTGTAGCAGTATGCTGTGGTTAACACGATCAAAAGCTTTAGACATGTCCAAGTAACAAGCATGGATAGGGCATCCATCGTCCACGGCTCGAGTCCAATTATCAAGAGTTATGAGAAGATTGATGAGACAGGAGTGTCTTGTCCTGAATCCGTGCTGTGCGATGGAAAGAAGCTTATTTTGTTCCAAGTGTTTGATAAGTTCGTCGGCCACAAGTCGTTCGAGAACTTCAGAGACCACTGGCAACAACGTGACTGGTCTGTAGTTAGACACATCAGATCGGTTCCCTCCTTTGTATATCGGAGTGATTAGTCCACATTTCCAGTCATTAGCAACCGTGCTACAACTCAAGGGACAGGACCAAGGACTGAAACTTGGGGAACTACACTATTTGCTGCGATTGGTTGTGATAATTTACCGTCAAAACTTACCTGGGCAGTGCGATTTGTTAGGAAGTCATGTTGCCAATTGAACAAATTTCCGGTGATACCATGCCTTTCAAGCTTCTGCATGACGATTGAACTCTGCCCTCATATAAGATGGCAGCAAGGTACATGAAAAAACTGTCATTACAGACAAGCCGAATACAACCTCCAAACTAAATGATACAATCGTTTAAGCGTGCTCAATAAAATGTGTAGAATCGGTAACATATACTACGAAAAGCTAACTGTCCGTATTTTAAAACCAAGAGTGCTCAAAATGGGTTCTGTAATGTAGGAATCAAATTATGAAGAACAAACGCCTTTATTCGTGAACACAAATTTTAAGTCATCGGATTAATTGAACCGCTCAAAATTAAGACATAATCAAAGCAAAATATTAATAGAGGGACTGAACCAGTAAAACACATCTCCAAATCTCAACCGAATAATAGGATATTTGGTGAAATGAAGGGTAAAAGAGTACCTGATTTTTCAATCTTGAAAAGCTGTGTGTGTATGTATACATGAAATCGCAAGCCTGGTCGAAGCATAGTGATGCATAGTCGTAGATTGCACATGGGCTAAGAAACTGTTAGGTTGCCAAGACCTGGCGACATATGAGAAGCAAATAGAAATGACAGAGAATCCAGCGTGTTTTCACACGCGGTGGCTAATCAATTTAGCGCGGTGTTGGCCGCTTAGCACATAAGTACTGCACGATTACAATCCTTGAAATTTAACAGGATATAGGCTTTATTATTAATTGGAATGCCAGCTTACAACCGCTGACCAATCGAGTTGAAGGAATTTTGGTTGAAATTTGAAGATTCTAATATGAGATGGGTAAATATGACAACGAGCCAATAGTTACATTCTTTAAAAATTCAAATTGACCCTTAAGAAGCACAACCAATATTTTCGACTTTATATAGGCAACAGAGTATTGTGGATGTATAAAATTCGCATAAACCAGACATCATGTTGTTGAGGTCTAGGCATAATCTGAGGGTAATTCCACTGCTCCAAGCGCATGCGGATTCTGGTCCCAAGGTAATTAACTATTCGTCTCATTCGGTTCGTTGTATATGAAAGCATGAGCGCTGTGTTGAAAAAATAACTGGCACAATATAATAAATAATTGTTTGCAACAGCCTGTGTGTGGATTAGCCGGCTTTAATTTTCTTCAATCACACCAACTAACGCGCATCCATTTGAGGTTGTTCGGTTCCCATAATCATCCGGTCGCCGTTTCAAACAAGTTCAGGCAATAACAACAAGTCGTCAGTGGTAAGGTCAAATCTGTCACGTGTCGAATCTGTTCCCATACATGTCAAAAAAATGTGACGAATCATTGACCCCGGAGGCGTTATCGATTCTGAATGATGAAAATATGCCTGGTGTATGCTACGTGTGCAAAAGTTGTCGAGCTGAACCAAACGCAGATTTAACTGCTCGAACAAGTGTTGCGCAAAGCAACCTGGATGAGCGGATGCTGAGCTTAGATTTTATCCTACAAACGTTGAAGACATCGGTCGAGACTCTGGCAACCGCTCAAAATTCTCAATTTGCCAGTATATTGTTCGATAAATCGGACACCACTGACGGTAATACCAGTCAGATAAACGCTAAATCTTCGGAGATCTTTTAACACGAAGGTTCAGCTGTTGCAAATGTGCCGGAGTGTCTTGAGGTGCGTCCCTTTCATCAAAAGGCCACCTTTATATGTGCGACTGTTAAAGCCCTGTCTGCCCAAAACCTCCCTGGTCCGTTCAGCGAAAACCCCCAGGTTCAAAACCAAAAGTCTTTGTACATAATAATCCCAAACGAAACATGATAGTTATTCGATCTAAGGCAGTTGAAATGTCCAGCAACCAGCGAAAACGCCAAACACACAGTGAACATTCAGTCCATGGACTAAGCGTGATTTGCACCAACGTAAAGGAAACGAGTGCCACCTTACTAGGGGACAGGCTGAAGCACGATAAAGAAGAATGGAAAAGGTTGTGCAACATCATGGTCTTGAAGCCAGTTGAACCACTATCATTGATACGACTAAGCCGTAAACCTACTTCTTCAAATCTGGACCAGCCAGGTTTGCTTAGAATAACGGTTCACTCTGAAAGGGATCTCAAAACATCTTACTGTCCGCTTTTCTCCTGCGCACGGAGCGCTCAGAGATCACTGCAAGGATCTTTGCTGATGTGTGTTGGTGGGAAAGTGCCCGAAAGGACAAGCAACAAGACCAAACGAAACGGAGGGATGATCGAAGTATAATCCTTTTGCGAGTTCTAGAAGCTAATGAAGCAACTGATAAAGCGGTGCAGCGCAAATACGATCAGTTACACGGGAGATTCCACAGTGATATACTTGGTTTGCATGATGTAGCTGTGACAGACACGTTCCGCATCCCCAAATCTCCGAATTATAATGGCATCGGTCCTAAGCCCCTTGAAATGACGTTCTTCGTAAAGATATGTTGAACACGGTCAAAACTCGCTGGGAAAATGGCCGCAGAATAATCCCGCGGAAATTAGACTAGGTGCATCGAAACACCATATTGGAAAGATAGATGCAGTCCTAAGTTCAATAGAAACACTACTAAGTCAATCAGTTTTTGACGTGTCAGAATCAAGTTCAACCGATACGATAGATAACTGCATTTCAACATTAGAACCTCAAAACGATCAAGCCTCCCTGCAAGCAAAATACCTTCAGTTGCCGACTCTGGAGGAGTCGGCTTAACAGATATTCTGCACTCCACTAGCCTTCTCACCCACACCCCATTCTTGTTGTGAAAAACAACTATGAAATGCATCTACACCAACGCACAATGTCTCAGAAACAAAACCGGTAAACTGCGTGCAGTTTTTCTGAGATGTTCACCAGACATCATCGCCGTAACGGAAACGTGGCTACAGAATCAGCAAACAAATAGTAAATTAGAATTACCAGGAATGTCACTTATTCGTCATGACCGTGTAACAAGAGAAGGAGGAGTAGCTTTGTATTATAGCAAAAACATTCTGTGTCGTGATATTACGGATACAGACATCGTGTTACTGGTTACACTTTGGTGCTCAGTCCGACTATCTAACGGCGAAGACTGTGTTTTGGGAGTAGTATATCGCCCACCGTCTGCACAGGAAACTTACAATCTGGCTCCAATGGATAAAATTCGCATGGTTACTTCCAGATACACTTGCGGATTTTTGATTATGGGTGACCTCAATTTACCGAATCTGCAGATCAGCACCATTTACCCAGAACACTCCCTCGAGCGCGCATTCAGTGAGTTGTTTGACGATATTCCTCTTTATAACCACATTACATGTAACACCCGATACCGCGGAAACGATTTACCCTCACTCTTAGATCTTGTATTGACAAGGAATGAACACGACATTGATAACGTTGCTTACGAAAGTCCACTGGGACTAAGTGATCACGTCGTCATCCAGTTTGACTATCTGTTTGAAGCTGTAAGAACAAATGATGTCCGTAAAACAGTTAGGCGGATCAACACTATGGCGTTGAGTGATGCTCTGAAAAACGCGTTTAACTTCCAACCGGAAACCAGCAACGTAAATGAGTTTTGGAAATAGCTATTATCTAATCTCAAAAGTGTAATCGAAGTGAGCTCCGAATTTGTCCTCAGGAACTCAAGAAAAATCTTTGAATTTAAATTAAGAAGCTGAACTCGTAAGTGGTTAACGGTACGAAACATTGCTTGGCGACACCATCGGCAAAACTCATCATCAGAGACCTGGGAAACATTCCGTTTACTGCGGAACAAAGTAAACAAATTTGTCATCCAAGATAAGTTGTGCTTCCAAGAAGTGATATCAAGCATGATGGAGCGAAACCCCAAAATACTGTATAGTATGGTTGACGATCAAGCTAAGGTGAAACATGGAGTAGCGTCCTTGAACACATCAGCTGGAACAACAACAACTGCAGCAGAAAATTCTGATGCTTTAGCCACGTTCTATTCATCGGTATTCAACCCGATAGAACATGCAGTAAACATCCGAAATAAAACACTTTCAAACACGGTTGCCATAAGTGAAATAAGTGTCACTTCGAAACGCGTCCTCCAAGGTTTATTTAATCTTAAAACCGGAAAGTCTCCCGGGGCCGACGGAATAACCCGGAAAATATTGAAGCAATTTACAAGTTTGCTATAGAAACCACTCACTTATTGGTTCGAGCAAACACTGGCAAGCGGAGTGATTCCTACAGATCGGAAACGTGGAATAATTTCTCCAATTTACAAAGGTGGAAATCGCTCCGATTTCTCTAATTACTGACCCGTTACTCTGTTACCAGTGATTCAAAAATTACTTGAGCGACTCATTGTTCACGATCTAATGAAACATTTCGAGAATAATCAGTTGCTTTCGAGGAACCAGCATGGATTCAGACGAAATTATTCCTATTTGTCTAATTTACTGGTAACGCTAGATGATTGGACAAAATCAGTAGATAAAGGACAACAATGCATACGTGCTACTTACATATATCGAAAGCATTCGATCGTAAAGACCATTCTCTACTACTGCAGAAGCTTGAAAGGATTGGTATCACTGGAAAATTGCTGAATTGGCTAAATGACTACCTAACAAATCGCGCTAACCAGGTACGTGTTGATAGTGCATTATCCAAACCAATCGCAGCAACAAGCGGAATTCCCCAAGGTTCAGTCCTTGGTCCGATCCACTTTCTGGTTTATGTCAATGAAGTACCGGAAATTGTTCGATGTAACATTTCGTTATTTGCGGACGACTTATAGATTTAGCTCAGCATTCGTGGTCCAGAAGACCGCCTGTTATTACAAAAAGATCTTGATACGCTTCACAGCTGGTCGTTAAAGAACAAACCGCCGTTTAACTTCAACAAATGCAGGATCATGAATGTGGGGAATCGAGCTGAGTTTACATATCACATAGGTTCGCATGTCCTTGAAAATTGCAGTGAAGAAAACGATTCGGGTGGCTGGATATCCTCCAGTTTAAAAACATCTCTTCAAACTAATACTGCCTTTAAAAAAGCAACTCAAACGGGTATTTTGGAAATTTTCACCCAACATATTCCCAAGGATCATGAATACATACATCCCTTACAGGATATATTCACGCGAAGGGATACGAGAAATTATCGGACCCATGAATATGTGCTGGTCCTACCCCATTCCCGCCTGAACTGTAGAAGGTATTTTTACTGTGTCCGTGTCTGTTTTACTTGGAACTGTTAACCTTCAACCGTTGCTCAATCCACTAGATTGCATGACTTTAAAAGGAAATTAGACGAATTTTTATTGCAATATTCGTTTCCAGAACACTTATATACTGTTTAATCTATTTTCTTAGATTGTTTAAACAATTAAATTTCAATTTTTACCAACCTATGTTTGTTGTTAAGCTTGTTGCTTTTTAGACCATTAAAAACCTTGATTTACCTTGAATGATGGTGCACAATACATCCACATTACTCCGCCGCAGTCTGGAAAACGAAATGCTTAATTTGCTAAGTTAGCGATTATTTACCCAGAGCATGATACTCTGACTGACTAAATTTTATTGCAGTGAGTCTCACTCCAATAAGTAAATTGAGATTTTTCATGAGTGTGCCCTCTCACATCAAGAAGTTTTAATTCAAACTCACCCTACAAATAATCGGCAATTTTCCCGGAACGATGTTGTTCATTCGTAGTGTAGATATGGTTATTACTACTGAAAGTGCTATTATTTTTGCTGGTTACATTGTACTATCCCTATTTGACCCACCACAGTGCATTCGAAAACCAAGAAAATTATAGTTTTTAGATAGTTCACTGTTGTTGTAACACATTTTGCTATAAGAAAACTAATTAATTGTTAACACCGCCTTTTTGAATGAAAAAAATACGAAATGGGAACATTGGGTTTAGACCGAATGCTTATTAATCGTTTTGTTAATATAAACATTCGCATCCCACGGACGCTGGCGTACACCCATTGAGATGAATGATTTCAATATAATCAAACACCTACGATAGTGCCAATTTCGTCATCGTCCAACTTTTCATGTCTATCGCGTTTTAGGAGCAATGGGGATCAATCAGTGGCTGATAATGAAACATAAGTGTTTAACAAGGTTTTCCTTGAATGCAACTGTTGCATAGGGTTCGTACAACGAGCTGCGATATTCAAACACTGAATCACATACTGATTCGTGGTCAAGCGCTCAAGGCGTAATTTCAGGGGAGGTGAGCAACACATCACTTTGATACATAAGAGGCGTGTTGTGAACCACTACCGCGATTAGGGAATCATTTATTGCTGTTGTTAGATGTTTTGATCGTTGAGGTGAATGGATTTTCAGAGTTGAAAGCGAGTACGGGTGACGTAGTTGCCCAAAGCTCATTAATATGCGTCGTAATATTCGCTCCACTCTTGAGACACGCAAATCGCCTGCCATTATTTTTAATTCCCAAGAACTAATAGCGTAGATGCAACCCTCATGAAAAATTGACCAGCCAATTTTGTAGGAAAATGAACAATTTTGAAATTCCGAAAAAGTTTTTGCTGAAGAAAATTGAAAGGAGGTTTGTTCCTCTTATAAAACATCTTTAAATCGGAGTTGTTCTACTCAGAGTTATTCCATAGTGAACATGCAACATACATTGATGTCAACATCACCCTCGTGGATGTAGTGTGACATTTGCTTACATATAATTATTCCCCGGTTAAAGCAAATTAAACGTGACGCTGTTTAAAGCTTGCCATGCTCAATTATCAAAAATTTATGTCATGTGCGAGCTGGAACTTTTTAAAAATATCACCGATTTATAAAGGGCTGCTCCTCTAACGGGTAAATATAATCTGTCATTTTAGACCATAGAATAAATAAAAAAGTGGAAAAAAGATAACTTTTGTTTTTTGCAAACCTTGTTAATTTGGGCAGCCTTATTCATGCAAGATTAGTTTCGACACCTTTTAGTATTATCAACTCATCCAATAGCAAATAACACACTGTATATTTTCGATATCTTTGGACAATAGGAATTGTTGAAAATGTGTGTTAGCTGGAAAAACCATTTGTTTCAAGGATTGATTTCTCCATCCAAAAGATGCCATTATACTATATAATGGTTTGGTTTTTACAAGTGCAAAATGTGACATATCGGCGTCATGTTCGCTTGCGACAGTTATATACAATTTCACATAGGTGTGTTCCTTAGACAGTCTAGCGTAAAAATAGTTTGATAAATACTATGGTTCCTCTTGTTATTGTTGGCCTCTTATAGTCTATGCGGGCCATGGACATTACAAGCGCATGATGATTTCATGTTCCACAGAGTTCCAAGTGACAGAACACTCCGAGTCGGTGGAGCAATTCCTCCAACTTCGCCCTCATAGCGATGGGCAATACTTGGCCGATTGGCGAAATTCTCACGCTGTCGGCATTCCTTATACTCATCTGCTTAGAGCGGTAGTTTCTCCTCCTCAGCCTAATTATGACGTTTTAATCGTTGTCTTCAATGTGAATTGTCTGGAGCAAGTTCTTTTTAACTGATTTGGTCAATAACAAAAACATTCATCTCACGTCTGCAAACGTATTTGAACTGTTATTAATACTTGCTCAAAGGTCGACTTCCTCATTTTGACTGTCGTTGAGTAGATCTTTAGAAATACGCTCATATTCCAATCAGTAAAAATGACCAAATATATATGGTGATACTTTATTGAAGTTCATTTTCGTTCTTGAGTAATCACATTGATCTCTGGATGCTTATCACCGAGAACATTCTCCTAGTATAATGCACACATTCGTACTCTCGGTTTTGAAATACACAGCACAAGACTCAGCCGCATATTTTAAAACGTTTATCGTACATTTTGAGTGTTAACACCAACATACATCTAATACATCTGTTAATTTTTCCACAAGTTGCAAAGAAGCGATTATAAATTACCAGTTTCAAAATATTTTGGAAACGAAATATCATACATGCTGTGATTTTGTATGTGAACACTGTAGATCATTCTGCGAATCCTATTTAACAGTGCGTTCAAGAAAAATATTGTAAACAAGTTTACAAGTGGGCGAAGTGGCCTGAATTATCATCCTCGAAATAATTTCAACCGATACACGTTAATCAGTGGAACTCATCGTTATAACTAACTTGGTAATATATTGCACCGTTTCCACTGGCATATTGATTTGCCAAATTTTACGTAATGAAATCTTTTCATATTTGATTAATGTGAACAATTTAATCGATTAATTATCTGACGAAATTCCCAGATTTCTGAAATTGTGCGAGAACGTCAGAAATGTGAAATAATAAAAATCACGTCATCACACATCATGTGATTGTAACTTAGATTGCACCGTTTCCACTGGCATATTGATTTGTCAAATTTTACGTAATGAAATTTTTTAACATTCAATCAAGGCCCAATTACTTCCCTCACGAAATTCCTACAACGTGTTTGAAATCGTAGGCGAGCGTCAGAAACGTGAAAAAAATTCAGCGCACACATCATGTGTTTGTAGCATCACATTCCCCAGAATCTGTTCACATGATCGAATCAAGCAAAGATTTTCTATTGAATAACAAAATAGAGCCCTACATTTTTATTTAATATTGATATTTTCGTGTTTTCTGGTTAACCCGATGCAGCAAAACGCAGGCAATCTCAAACCTAACTTTGCCTAACGCACGTTATTAGCATAATAAAAAATAATACAACTGTTATTTGCATGTAAAATCAAGATGATTTTTGTTGTCATCAAGTTCTGCTTGTGATGATCCCTGAAGCACTACCTACCTTCAGAATTTAAATGTTAAATATTAAGCAATATAACAACAAACGCATTTTAATCGATGCAGCCGACAGTACACGTGAATATATTTACATTGCAATATTTCAGAAGGCCGTTGGCATTCACTCAATAATAGAATATGCAGCAGCTGAAACATGGATGGCGTCGTGGTATTTTCCACACGGATGATTAATTTTTCATCGCGAGTCTCAACAAGCTCGAATAATAAGAATCACTACAACTTGACACTGTATTCGTAAAACATCACCCTTTGAGGGAGGGTGTTTTACCGGCTGACTGGATGAGAGGGATCATAGCATCCATCTACAAAAGTGGAACTCGTTCTGACCCAACAAATTACATCCCTGTTACACTCCTCTCACTGATCTCGAAATTTATGGAGCGATTTGTCTGAAAACGAGTTGTGAGTCATCTCGAATCCCAAAACTTGTTGTCCAGCAAGCAACATGATTTCCGAAATCTCATTCTTGCTTGACTAACGTTCTGGAGAAAATAACCGACTGGATGCAGGCGGTGTATGAGGGTGGTTGCGTGCGCGCCTGTTATTTATACATATCAAAACCTTTTGATCGCGTGGACCATTCTATACTCCTGAGCAAGCTGCAAGAGTTTGCTATAAATTAGTGCATTCTTACCTGGTTGAGATGCTACCTTTTTAATAGCAAGACAACTGTACGTATCGACGGTGTGATGTCTTGCTACATCAAATCCACTAGCCGTGTCCCACAAGTTTTGGTACTTGATCCGGGTCTTTTGTTGGTGTACATCAATGACTTTCTAAAACTCGTCAGATCCAAGATGGTTCTTTTTGCGGATGATGCTAAATTTAGGGTATGAATCAAGTCACGCTGGACTATTTGCTCTTACAAAGCGATTTGGATATATTGAACAGCTGGTCATAGCGGAAAACGCTTTCATTCAACTTCAGAAAGTGTAAAATGTTGCAAATAGGTAAAGATTCCCCATTGTCATACAACCTAGTTTCGAAACACCTGGAATGGACAAAAAAGAAAAGGACCTCGGCGTATGGATTTGTGGAAGTCTGAAGAACAGTATGCAATGCGAAGCCGTGTGCAACCTAGCTAGCCGCATGCTACGTATGATTCGACGAATTTTGGACGTTTTTCTGACAACATTCACCCTGTTCCTAAATGCCTATATCAACCCAGTATTTGATTACCCAAATGCAAGCTATGGCACTGTGACGTCAATAGGACACCATGATGCGCGAACGGATTTATCACCGTGCAACTTAAATGGTGGGATGTCTTCGCGACCTCCCGTATGATTATCCACCGGTGCATCCTTATTTCGATACACCGGCTGGCAGATGAGTTTGATTTGGATTAATAATCACCTATAAAATACTGTACTCAAATATTCATCCTCCAAGGCATCTATTTCGCCTCCGGTCAAACTATAACCCACGCTCTCACAAATTGGCATGGGTTATTCCACATTCCACATTCTATTCAGTAATCGTTTTTTTATTATGGAACTCCTTACGTTTACAATCATCTATTGAAAGGAGTTAAAGGTACAATCTCGACATATTTGAGCTTAGTAATTCCACCCTACAACCAGCTTATATAACTTATTTAAGCAAATTCACACGACATTCATCACATCCATGTGCACATTAGGTGTTACGCACGTTGTTCCTTATCCGCTGCATAACCGAACGTCCGATTGTTCAGATATCCGATTACCCGCCTTGTTCACCACATTCGCCCCAGCCTTTGTTATTTCAACTGCCTCGGCATGAAGTCTTTTCATATACGATTTCACACACCCGACTTATCACTCCAAGTTACCAATGTTTACGCTGTGTCCAGTGTCACGCACGTGTTCAGCTAGGGCAGAATTCCGATTCAGTGATTGATATTCACTGTGATTGCGGGGTTGATTTCCAACTTGTTGCCTATGTTCGTTTACCCTGGTGCATAATTCTCTAGATGTTTGCACAATGTAAACACCCTCGCCATCCTTGCAATCTATTTTGTGGATGCAGTTTGTCACACAATCTAAAGCAGTCTTCTCTTTGCGATGCATTAATACCTAGCGGAGATTTCTACCTCCCTTATATGTTACTTGAATACCTGCGATATTCAATATTTGACTAATTACTTCGGGGGTACTTTTGACATACGGTAGATATATCGTCACTCGCCACACGTTTTCCGTTTTCGGTTGCAGATGTTTAACTCGGTTCAATTGGCGCTTAATTATGCTCATTGGGTGACCATGATTTGCCTCTTATCGGCATCATCGCTGCAGAGGCGGTCAACCTTGTAGAATAGAGATTTGCAAGGGACTAATTTACCCTTTTAGGATGCGCAGATGTTAATCTTAAAATGTCATCTGTGTCGATTGGCTTCCGGTATACCGTCCTTCTAATCTTGCCGTTGAACGAGATAAGATAGTTTCAGGCTCCTCAATTGTACAACTTCGCATCATTAATCTCCACAAACACGATTTGTTTGACCATCTCTTTTCCATAGGCTTAACTATTGGCGTCAAACAAGGGTGTGTTCTTGCTCCCACGCTGTTCGGCATTTTCTTTGCTCTGCTTCTGAAGCACGATTTTAGGACAAGAACAGAAGGCATTTACATACGCACGCGGAGTGATGGTAAGCTTTTCAACCAGAACCGGTTGAGAGCACAAACCAAGCACGGGATGTGGTAATACGTGACCTGTAGTTTGCCGACAATGCAGCCTTTATTGCTCACTCCTAAGAGCACATCCAGTCTCTGAGGGACTGTCTTTCGTCAGCATACAAAGACTTTGGGCTAACAATCAGCATGAGAAAGACCAAATTCCTCGGTCAAGAAACTGTATCGCCACCAATCATCACTGTTGAAAACTGTCAGCTTGAACCAGTACATCATTTCACATATCTTGGTTCAGCCCTTGCGGATAACCTCTCGCTAGACACGGTGATTTACAAGCGGATTGGCAAAGCAGCTGTCGTTTTGTCCCGATTGAACTCTCGTGTTAGGGGTAACCGCAAGCTGACTGTAAAGACAAAGATGAAAGTTTACAGCGCGTGCGTACTAAATGCTTTACTATACGGCAGTGATACCTGGACCACCCACGCAAGACACGAACAGAAGCTGAATTCTTTCCATCTACAAAGCATCCGTCGTATGTTGAACATATCGTGGATGGACAGAGTGACTAACGCATCAAAAGCTGGTCTACTGAGCATGTTCACCTCATTACGTCAGCGCCGAATGCGGTGTCTTGGTCATGTCTATAGAATGGAAAATGGTCGTATTCCGAAAGATCTACTCTATGGTGAATTGCAATTAGGAAGACGATCGATGGGCAGAACGCAAAGATGTTTGCAAAAGTGATATGAAAGCTCTTGAGATTGACCCCGTGAGCTGGAAGAACTTGCTCTTGACCGCTCATTTTGGAGGCATTGTGTTACGCGTCGTCTGCAAGCCGGGGAGGAGCAGATACAGTTCTTGGCTGCTGAACGCATATCACGTCGCCGACGTGCAACTGATGCACTACAACAGAGTTCTGACTATCGTTGCAAGCGCTGCGGGAGAGATTGTTTCTTCCGAATGGGACTGTTTAGTCATTCAAAAAGCTGTGAAAGATAAAATTAATGCGATTTTGATGTACATCCATGGTCGACATCGACCGACGGAGGCCAACAACAACTACTGGCGTGGCCCGTTTGGAGGCTTCTACGCGAAAACGAACTCAACGTTCACATAACGTATTGATCGCTTTCTGAACAAGTTCCTTTGAACCATATGCAATCAGGCGACGTTTCAAATATATAGGATCACCAGTTATTTCCAAACCATTAGGTTTTATGTTAATACCACGTAAAAGCGATACTCACTGACGAATTAGATATTTCATTGAATGAGAGTCATATTTTGATGTTGAACTTTAGACAAAAGGAAAAGCCAATATTGATAATTTCAGCGCTTTTAAACCCAAGATATGTGTGCCAGATTTCAATACAATGAATGAAAACTTAACCCTTTCATGCCTGAATTATTTTCTAACCCGAAATAAAATATTTTTTCTCCGGAAACGAGTTGCCCAGGGGTGAAAAAACACAAATAATATAAAACGTTTGTGATATTCACATAATTGAGAAAATAACAAAATGTAACCAATTGGTTACATCCGGCATAAATCAACAGTGTACGATTTTGGTGACTTCTGCCTGATGTAACATAAAGGTTACGTCTATTTAAACGCAACGCATTTCGAAGATTTTCTGAATTATTCCAAATTGTTTACATAATGTATTTGTAGGCATCACTAAGTTTATACTGGAACAAAATTTATAGTAACTGAGACATTCACACGATTTTTATTCGGCTCACAAAACTGCGAATTGTGGGGATACGTTCGAAACCCCTACCAGCACATACTTTCTATTTCACTGTGGACAAGTCAATGATGATTGCGAACAAAGAAGAAAACCACCCTGCAGTTGACGAAATTCTGAATGCCGCCGTGCAAAAAAATTCGGAAAATTCAGTTAGAATTAGCTTAAAATGACTTGCGAAGTTCATGTAACCAAGGGGTTACATCCGTCCTGAAAGGGTAAAAGGTCGTCTGGGCTGTGAAATTAAATCTGCCTACTTGTCATTATTCAGTAGTTCAAATGCAAAATACCTTCATACGTTCGTTTAATTGACATCTGATTGGTCGCTTCTCGAAAACGGTTATTTGATTTGCTAAGGTCTAATAAGTCTAAGTCTAATAAATCGCTCCGAACGGATCAGGGATCACTTTAGTAATTATGAGCGCTAACGAAATGATTGTGCTTTTTCAGGAAACTATTTGGAAACCGGTTGTTTGAAATTCTCTAGGAATTGAACCAATTGCTGGCAGAATTCACTCATGTTTCCGGTACCAACTATTTCATACAATCATCGAAAAAACTCCAGCGGAGGAGATGGCATTCATGAAATATGAGTGTCAACGAAAGAATCCGTACAGAGGCCTACACGTGGACTTCGTCGTCGAAATTCCAATGCAACACATTGCGAAGCGTATTTCAACGTTGGTCGCCGTGATGTCCTCTTTTGTATCACAAGTAGTGGTCCATAACCATGAATTACAAACAGGTGAAGCCAGATCGTGGCACTCCCACAACAGACGACTAACTCGTTCTGAACTGGATATCATTCAACCGATGGTTGAAATTAGAGACTCATCATTCAATATCCGATATTATGTGAAGCCTCGTTCGAAACCCGTACCAGCACATACTTTCTATTTCACTGTGGACAAGTCAATGATAATTGCATAAGAAAACCACCCTGCAGTTGACGAAATTCTGTATGCCACCGTGCGGAAAAATTCGGAAAATTCAGTTAGAATTAGCTTAAAATGACTTGCAAAGTTCATGTAACCAAGAGGTTACATCCGTCCTGGGCTGTGAAATTAAATCTGCCTACTTGTCATTATTCAGTAGTTCAAATGCAAAATACCTTCATACGTTCGTTTAATTGACATCTGATTGGTCGCTTCTCGAAAACGGTTATTTGATTTGCTAAGGTCTAATAAGTCTAAGTCTAATAAATCGCTCCGAACGGATCAGGGATCACTTTAGTAATTATGAGCGCTAACGAAATGATTGTGCTTTTTCAGGAAACTATTTGGAAACCGGTTGTTTGAAATTCTCTAGGAATTGAACCAATTGCTGGCAGAATTCACTCATGTTTCCGGTACCAACTATTTCACACGATCAACAAGAAATAAATCGAGCCGGCGGGCTGATATTCATGAAATATTAGTGTTGACAAAAAGGATCGGTGGACTTGGTCTTCGAAAATCCAACGCAACACATCGCGAAGTGTATTTCATCGTTGGTCGCCGTGATGTCCTCTTTCGTATCACAAGTAGTGGTCCATAACCATGAACTACAAACCGGTGAAGCCAGATCGTGGCACTTCCGCAACAGACGACTAACTCGTTCTGAACTGGATATCATTCAGCCGATGGTTGAAATTAGAGACTCATCATTCATTATCCGATATTATGTGAAGACTCGTTTCGAGGCGAATGTTACAGGCTGGGACGCTGGGAATATCCGTCGGCGAGTTCTTGTAAGACGAAACAATCGAGGTAATCGCTATAAGAAAGAAATTAAATAAAATGATTATGGTAACTATACTTATAATAATCCATTTTCACAGCCTATATTCCACGAATGTAAGCGGAACTCAACGTCAATGGAAAAGAACGCGTGCTGCTGGACGGAATGAACAAGATGACTCATTTCATCTTTAGTCCCCATGAAATGCTCAGTTTGTTTATTCGTTTTTCTGATTTCATTCTCATCGATGGCACATTCCATGCCTATCGTGAGAAATATTTCTTGTATCAACTAATGAATGTAGATGGTTGCCGTAAAAGACTTCCTGAAGCATTAGGCATCACGTGAAAGGAAACAGCCGAAGATGTCCGCACCTTACTGCTTACATTTGTTGAATTCGTCATTGGGTGTGATGCCGTGAAAGCCATTATGTCAGACGGAGCACCATCCTACCTGATTAACTTCTGTCTGTGGATCTTTAAAATTATAGCTTTTTTACGCGCATATCATTCTGTCCTAACTTATGAAATAATGCACTCAAAGATGCACCCTCTAAGGCACCTATTTCGACTCCGGTCAAGTCATGTCACAAGTGCTCACTCACAGGCGTATGATATTCCACATTCTCACCGGAACTCTCATCGGTTCTTCTATTCGGTGCGCGTGTCTTTTCTTATGGAACTCCCTAACGTCACATTTTGTACAATCATCCAGTGAAAGGATTTTCAGGAACAAATTGGATATATTTATGCGTAATTCCACCCTACATCCCGTATATATAATATGATCTTTATCTTTTCTCCATCATACCGAGAAAATAGATGATTTTTTCTAACTACAAAACTGTCGATTTTCCTAATGCCTCCATTTATTTTGTATATATATTTATTGTCCATATATAAAAATCCTGTGGTGTTGTACAGCCACGAGCTTTTCATACCATAAATTCTTGAATCTTGAAGCTTATAATTTATCTTCCACCATACTTGAATGTAAATTAAAATATGTGGATTTAGTAACTCCCATCAATTTCAATGGTTATTCCAAAAGTAAAATTCCTTGTTTTACAGACCAAAATGCCTGGTGACGTACTACTCGAATTTTTACAAGATTAATGTGCAAAAATTAGTAGTTGATTTTTTCGGGTACAAAAATAGGATGTTTTAGTTATTACAACTAAATATATGTATGTATAAGCATTCAACTTATTTGTTATTAAGTATTGAAGGGAAGATGATAAAGTAAAGTTTACCAAACATAGACTTTCATATGTCGATCCTCGAATCAGAACAGCATAGTTGAGTGCTATTAATTAGGTATAGCCATCTATCATTGTAAATATCGATGAATGATTGAATAATGAGCAATAAAACTAGATTACTCACTTCTGCTGTCTACGTTTTTATTTCTCAGGATTCGTCAACATATTTGTTCATGCTTAAATTCCAAAAGGCTTACGAAGACCAAAATAAGCGCGCGATCACTTATCCTGTTTGCTCAAAATCGGTGATAATAGATACACTGCGTGAAAGCTGTGCCAAATTTATGGTGGTTTCACACCTTCTACCAAAACATTTGGCAGCCCTCGCAGACTTTTACAAGTGTCCCATACTTGGAACTTCTCGTGAACTATACCTTCTTACCAGTTCGAAGCGTTTGAAGAACGAAGCGGCTGATTGTTTTAGCAGACCTGTCATACCATTAAAAATTGAATATTCGAATATGTTTTCAACACTCGTCGAAGCAACACCCTCGAAAATGTACTTAAAATGTCATGCATTCTATACCGAGCAATCGAAACTGAAACAGTTGCAACCAATGCATCGAGTTTTGGCGGCGCTTTATATAGGATCAAAATTAAGGACTAAGTTAAAGTTACCAGAAGAATTTCAGAGAAAACTGAGTGAAAACGTATCCGAATTTTCGATTCAAAATAATTGGGAGGCGGTAATACAGTGTCTTTCGAAATTTAAAACACATGCAACAAGGCCGATCGAAGAATTCATTACCGTCAACAATCTAGCAAACAAAGATGGCGCAATCAAATATATTTTGGAGAGTATAAATTATTACGTATATTACGCAGATGAGGATGGGGCGAAAATTGCCGATTTATTTCAGCAACACAAAAATCTCAATCAAGATGTGCAAACGATATCACATTTTAGTCCTGAGAACTTTACCGTGAAGGACATTTGGTCGTTACTCAGTGGCCAAAGGAATCCTCGACTCGAGCCAACGGAATGTACACGTGGTTGGCCACCGCGATTAGTTTATGCTTATCGAACGAACAAGTTTGATTCGGCTTTTGTATCTGCAATGTATTCCGGGGGCTCTACACAACTGGCGATGGGGGAAGACTTGTCAACTGAGTTTTCGGTTTATGAATGTTCGTTGCCTGTACGCCTCATGCACTACCGTATAATTTTTCAACTGGAACGCAGGCTTGGTAAACGACTTCGTCCGCAAGCGACAGAATTTCTGAGGCGTGGTAAAAATGTGGTTAAGTATAAAATACCGGTGGAACCATTGCCAATCGATTTCGGACAGGAACACGTAGACAGTGTGCTGAGTTCTTTTCTCGGTATTTCTTTGCCGTCGCAGCCCACGGAACCTGAGTGGATTTTCAGCGTGGCCACCACGATCGCTTTTTGGCACAGAAATCTCCCGAGAAGTTCCCGTTTTGCTAAGTTGGAATGTTGTTGTGTATCCATGGCTGTGCTAGCGTGTGTGTGCGCGGCGATGAACGAGGCTCATTTGGATGAAACCCTTCTTGGTCATTACGAGTCCTTTTGCAACATGCTCGAGGATGAGGCGTCCGCGCAGGAGTCAGTCGCCCCAACAGCACAAGTCCAGCCCAATCTGGTTCATCGATTCGTTTCCATTCAACTAGTCTATTCGTCGCTCCAATCATTAGTCGGTCTTCTCGAGTCGCTACCGCCACTCACACACGAGTCTCAGGTGTTCCATTTTCCTCCTACTTGGATTATGTTCCCGTCAGGTAGATTGGTGCATGCCATTGCTCATCGCTTAGACTCGGAGCCCGTCGATTTACGGTGCCAATTCATCAAGAAATCTTTGCTGCCTCGTCTTATATCTCAACGCTCCTTTTTGGAATCGCCACGCGCACTTTCTACCGCTGTTGGTGATTTTAATCATTTAATAAATCTCATTCCAACACTTCGAATAAAGAGCCATATTGTTACATACCAAATGAAAAATATTTTCTCCCGTGACTTACTCAAATAAATGTTATGCGCTTGAAACTAGTTTTTATCCATAAATTCATTTAATCTAATTGCTTCGCATGTTTACCGTTCTTCCTGTTAGTACTTCCCTTATCAGAAGAGTACAAACCGCAGGAAACCAGCCGTTGATTATATATTTGTGAGTGTGTTGCATTGGCATGCAAGTGAGCATTTTGGTTCTTGGCTATTCGTTTTAGCCACCGTCATGTGCATAGGCACATTTGATTAAACAGGCTGATTGTTCCAACCTGATGATTGGTTACTGTACGAAATCAGTCGTTGATGTGTGCGAGTCAAATACAAATGATCATTTTTTTCCGAGTTATAGGTTTAGATTCAAGATTCAAAATTCAAGATTTATGGTTGAAAAATCAATTAACTTTACAATAAGCACAGGGTGGAAATATAGGTACAAATATATATATATATATATATATATATATATATATATATATATATACTAAACTCGGACAATTCGATTAATTTGTTAAAAAGGCTGTTCGCGTTTGTATAGATGCACTTAATCGTATTTTTCGTGAGTGATGACGGGGTGTAAACCGAAGTTATTGGTCCGGCTTCTTTGTATGGTAAAACATGTGTGCGTCTTATAGGTCGCCGACGGCTTGAATCGACAATTACTTTTCGGTATGAATTGCTCAGTCCGACTCGATTTGAGCCGGACCTAAGACGTTTTTTGATGCATTGATTTCCTCCATTTGGATGGAAACGCTGCTATCCGCTATCATCCAAACGGTAGAGTGTTTGACTTGGTTTGGGTGGGCTAAGTGTAACATCGTTGGGTAGTGTTTGTTTCCCTTTTGTACATCACGACCTCACTATTTCAGCCATAACGATGGTCAAGAACGTAATCTTCAGAGGTTTCGGTCCATGCCTTTTATATTTTGACGAAAAAGGAACCCGAAAAGTGCCCACAACAACGGCATTAGAAATATTGAGAGAACACGCAATGTAGCGCCATTGTTTGACGTCGTGCTCTACGGTTTCCTGATTCGATTCTCTAGAAGTATTTTCTGGTACACCATAAACATGTGTATGGGCACATACGATTGAACGGGTTGGTTGTTCGACCCTAATCCAACAGTGATTTACAAGTGCACGTGGATCCTAATTTCACTCTCCCTGCCTGGAGATTGTAAACAGTACGAAACCGGTCATCGGGTGTATGTGATATAAATGCTTAAAAATGAGCATTTTTAAACCGAAGATTATTTTTTAGTAATTTTTGCTAATTTTTGTTTATGCACAATCAGATTGAATTAGCTTAAACTTGCATGACGTGTTCATATTATTCGTAGGTTGTATAGACTCTTCACACAACCTGAATAAGCACTCCAGTAATAGTACTTTTGATGTATAGCTAACGTTGTGTAAAACATTTCAAAGTTAATTTTTGCAGCTCATCGGTTTTTACCTACCTAGGAAACTTGTTATGGTCTGATAATCGATTGCAATATGCTACGATTAAAAGCTGAGACTCTGTTGCAATTATTTGCTAAAATTGATGAATATTTCATAAAAATAAGCTCAGTTCGAGCTTACTTATTCATTTTTATTTACTTATTTACTTATTTGTTATTATTTATATGTGTGAGTCAAATTACAGATGTTAAAATAGATTATTCTCAGAATATGGAAATGATATTACCTGGCTCATTCGTATATTCAATCGAAAATATTTGTTGGATTAGCTAAATATTGCGCAGTTATGAAACACATGACATGTACACTGACTATTGCTTTTCAGTTCGTAACGCTGTCGCAAGATTTCAAACACACTCGTGCGTAGGCTTATTGGAGTATAACTGATCAGAAAAATCACATTGCATCTTTGACTGAAGTGCGTATTTCATATTGCTTTAAGCATTTTATACATGCGTCACATGCTTACTCTCCAAAATGCAAATTCATAGTTCAATCGAGAAATCTCATTTGGAAAAATCGCAACTTCCAAATGGGAGCAATGATTCCGTTCCGTTAGTTGCGGACGTCAAATATACTGTAATCACATGTACACATATGGGACCCAATTTTTACCAGAACACAATAAACTTGAAAATGTAGACGTGATGGCCAAAATCGCCGCATGCAGATTAATTTGATGCTTATTGTTCTGAACATGTTTACGTGAGTGGTCATCAGAAAGCCGAGATTAGAAACATCTGAAACTATTTAAAAATAGCTTACTTGCATTGCTACGGAAACGATGACAACAGATCCGAAAATTCTACTCAACAATGGCTACAGGAGTGACGCGAACCTTACAAAAGGTCCCATGACGGATGGAGATGAAGGCCGAATGGAAGTTTCCAACACGATGGCCGATCTCCTCGCGCCGAAAAGAACGATATGACTTGGTTGCTGGAACGTTCGAACGCTGTATCAAGCTGGCTCAAGCCATACATGAGCTCAACAGGTATGATCTGAGTATACTTGGAAAGTCCGAAGTGAGATGGACCGGCTCTGGTCCAGACAATAATGAATGTCACTTTTTTGGAGCGAAACGAAGTGCACTTCGCAACTTCGCTTCGCTTTAAATCCCAAAGCGAAGTATTCGTTATTGTCTGGTATGTATGCATGTATGTATGTACGTATGTATGTATGTATGTCTGTATGTATGCCTGTATGTTTGTATGAATGTGTGGGTATGTATGTATGTATGTATGTATGTATGTATAAATGTATGTATGTATGAATGTATGTATGTATTTATGTATGTATGTATGTATGTATGTATGTATGTATGTATGTATGTATGTTTGTATGTATCAGACAATAACGAATGTCACTTTCTTGGAGCAAAGCGAAGTGTGAAGCGAATTTTCGAAGTGTCCTAACTGCCCTTCGCAATGGCGAATGGTATCAAAGCGAATATCCGAAGTGCACTTCGCAATTGCTTAGCTAAGCGAATATTCAACAATATTCGCTTCGCTTCAAATCCCAAAGCGAAGTATTCGTTATTGTCTGCTCTGATCAGCAAAAGCTAGATAGCAGTGAGACTATTATCTGGTCAGGAAGGCAAGATAACCTATATCATTGTGGAGTCGCTCTGCTTGCAAGCAGAAAGACCAGCAGTACGATCATGCAATGAAAGTGTGTAAACGAGCGACTGCTATATGCCAGACTAAACTCGAGCGTTTGCAAGCTCTCGATTGTGGTAGCATACGCTCCAACAGAAGATGCAGCCCAAGAGGAGAAAAACAGGTTTTACGAAGCCATGCAATAAGTCTTGAGGGTCATCCCAAAGCATGACCTACTGGTGGTAATGGGAGATTTTAACGCTGGAACCGGAACTGTATATACGAACAGGGAGCGTACTATGGGAGTGCATGGTATAACCTACAGAATGATAATAGGGAGAGGCTACTTGACTTTTGCGAAGAGAACGATCTTGTCGTTAGGGGCACCCGATTCCCCCAAAAACAACAGCCATAAAATAACCTGGTCTTCTCCAAGCGGCAGAAAAGAAAGTCATTTTGATCACATAAAGATAAATGTTAAATGGAGGCGCCTGTTACAAGATGTGAGGGTCATACGTAGTGCCGATATTGGTAGCGACCATTTCCTGGTTGTGGGAAAGATTTGTTTGAAACTGAGAAGGGCAAATATCGCAATTCAGCGCAGCTCACGGTTGAATGTGAATAACCTGTGCAATGATTCCACGAGAAAAGCTTTTGGCAACATCCTGCGAGAGGAAATCAGCGCCCGGCCCAATGATTCATTGACGATTGATGTTTTCAACCACACACTAAAGGCCGTTGGAGAAAAATCCTTGGGTACAGACAGAGGGGCAGAGCCTCGTGGATCTCGTCGAAAACCCGGCAACTCATAGACGAGAGTAGAGATGTAAAAACGCATGCTCAGCAAGAAACCGTCTAATGAAAATATTGCAATCACTGAAGAGTATAGAATGAAAATAAAGAGGTTAAAAAATCAGCGAGGAAGGACAAAAGACGGCATGTGGAAAACCTGACACAACAAGCAGAAGAGGTGTGCCGAATGAATGATCTGAGAACGTTATATCAGAATAATCGAAAGCTATGCAATCGTAGTCAGGCGAGAAATCAACAAATGAGGACCCAGGGTGGAGATGTAATAACTGATGCGAAAGAAGAGTTAGCCAGATGGCAAGAACATTTTGAGCTCATGCTAAACCGCCTACCGCCTCAAACCAACGTCGATATACCTGAGGCAGCTACAGACCTCGACGTCAGCACAGACCCCATCAGCCTCCAAGAGGTGCAATTTGCTATCCAGAGGTTGAAAAATTGGAAGGCACCATGTGTCGGAAGAATGTATGCTGAACTGAAAGCTATGCAATCATAATGACCGTGGCATAGCAAATATTCGTTCATTAAAATGAAAATAACTCATAATCATGTAATGCCACATATAGTCTGGTTGAATACTTACTGTGAGTGTGTCCAAATTTCGAATGAATGTGTCGACACATGGCGTGGTGAATTACCTTGAATTACGTTGAATTACTTTGAATAGCTTCAAAGAGCGCATTTCAAACAAAACACACGTAAGGAAACCAACTATCATAATGTGGAGTTTGTACTACCGGGGATTGGTTGCATCTATGTTGCGGCTCACGGTGTTTGAATAATTGATTTAAAGGGTGGTTTGGATGTAATATTTTCTATGGATCACATCAATTCGAATACTTATTTGAAGCAGAATAGGGATGCTAAGCGTTTGCATTCTTTCCTCGAGCGTCAGTTTATGGAGATCACTTATGAGTTTTCTTGCACGATGGTGTGTTCGATCAAACAAACAAACATTGCATGTACAAGACGTAATATAAATTGCGAGCTGCAACAGGTTAGAATAATCAATGAATTAGTCTCTGTATGAATAAACGATTGTTTAGAATATAACGCATTTTGTTTTACGGTAGTTGTGAACAATAACCATAGGATGGTAAACATTTAAATGTAAGTGCGTGAAACAATATCAGGAATTAGATTAAGCAGTATATCAGTGTTTGGGAAACGAATAATTCAATAAAATGTCGACTAATTGTTTTTAAAATTCATGCAATCTAGTTGAGTGATCAACGGTTGAAAGTAAACTGTTTCAAGTAATACAGATACGGACGGATTGAAAATACCTCCTACAGTTCAGGACGGAATGGGGTACCACCAGCACAAATTCATGGGACTAATACTTTATCGAATAACTTTTCGTGAATAAATCCTGTAAGGGATGGTTCGGGGTATGAATGATTTGTAAAGTAATATAAGGTCTCCTCTGATTCGTCGATAGGGAAAGTTGAACTGATTCAGTTGAGCTATCCTTTATTATAAGGCTGGTTTCGGATGCTAAAAACTAGTTTTGTTGAGCGGTAATAGATTCGCTGCATAAGTTCAACATCCTTCTTGAACGACCGAGACCATAACTTTACACCGCATTCCATGACTGATATGAAATATGTATTTATGAACCTTGATAATATTTTGGGCGACAATTTCCAAAATACCCACTTTAGTATATTGAGGATACGTGTTGATTTTGTAAATTAGTGTTAGTATGAAGTGAGGTTTTTAAAATGAGCATATCCAGACACCCAAATCATTTTCTTTACTGGAATTTTCAAAGGCATGTGAACCTATATTATATGTGAACTCTACTCGATTCCCAACATTCATGAGCCTGCATTCGTTGAAGTTAAACGGTAGTTTGTTCTTCAACGACCAGTTGGCAGGCGTATCAAGATCTTTTTGCAATAGCATGCGGTCTTCTACAGATGCAACGCCATATATTTATGTTCTCGCAAATAACGAATTGTTACATCCAATAATTTCCGCTACTTCATTGACATAAACCAGAAAGGGGACAGGACCAATGACTGAACCTTGGGGAACTCAGCTATATACTGATGATTCACCGTCAAAACTTACCTGGCCAGTGCGATTTGTTAGGAAGTCATTTTGACAAAGTCTGTTTGTGAACTCAACAAATTTCCGGTGATACCATGCCTTTCAAGCTTCTGCAGTAGTAAAGTATGTTCAACACGATCAAATGCTTTAGAGATATCTAGGTAACAGGCGTGTATTGCTTGTCCCTTGTCTACCGATTGTGTCCAATCGTCCAGCGTTATCAGTAAATTAGATAAACATGAATAATTCCTCTAAATCCATGCTGTTTCCTCGAAAGCAACTGATTATTTTCGAAATGTTTCATGAGATCCTCAACAATGAGGCGCTAAAGCAATGTTGAAATCATAGCTAACAGGGTAACGGGTCGGTACTTAGAAACATCGGAGCGATATCCACCTTTATAAATATGAGAAATTATTCCGCGTTTCCAATCTGAATGAATAACTCCACTTGCCATTGTTTGTTTGAAATAGTTGTGAGTGGTTTACATAGCAAATTCGCACATTGCTTCAATATTAGCGGGGTTATTCAGATGACCTCAGGAGACTTTCCGGTTTTTAGATTAGATAGTGCTTGAAGGTAGTGACAAAATTTCAATTCAATCAAAATGCTAGGCGAATTTGAAGTATGAAAATCGGTGACAGTAGAAATCGATTCAGCTAAAAACATTGTTTTGCGTTGATTAATGGGCATAAAGTAATCGTTATTTGTCTTTTGGTTGTCAACATCACATGGTGAATTTCACATTCGTGTTAAACTTGTAGCACGAATAACGAAACAGGAATTGCGCAGTTCAGTTCATGTGGATCGAAGGCAGCCACACGTAATTACAAGTTGAACCGTATGTTGGCAAGCACGAAAACATGTACACTCTGTGAAAAACATACTTCTTAATTCTTCACCATATTGACTTGAAGCCCGTCAATTTCAAACAAAATAATTTCATTGTATCGAACATACACACTTATTTGGACCTAGCAAAAATAATCTATAACTAATACCAATGTAGTTCATCGCAGTAATTCAGCACGCCAAAGTATATTGATGCAATTTACACATTTTGAAAACGATAAACGCTTATAACTGACAACACGGATGTGCAACCATATAGAGAAAGACTTCACACTGCGGTGAGTGAACTGCGAATGCAGTCAATAAGGTGGGAGGGGCGTATATCTTCATAATTTTGAGTCCAGATTTACGTGCATTAATCCCGGATTGAGCAAGAAGGCTCATCAGCATGCAAGCATAAATCACAACTTCGCACAGCAGCAGCAACAGCACACTCCAGCTCATTCATTGCAAGCAAAATTTTCATATGGATTCACATCTGTCACAAATATATTCAGGTAACTTGTTGATAATTGAAAACCGTATTCGAAGTGGTGTAGCGCGTTTTGTATGAAACTTGAGAACATGGAGTGCTTGTTAGAATGACAATATGCATCACAACTTAACTTAATGTTATTAATATATGCAATTGGTTCACATTGGCAGCAGTTAAGCTTGCTCATTTTAAATAATCGTCTTCGGATATACCGAGAACGAAAGTGTTTTTAGAGGTAGTTATTAGGAATCGCTTTCATATACGATAATACTGCAAAAAGTTCGTTTCCAAAGTTTTTGAGGAGTAGACTTGTTTTTTCCGTCGTTGTAAATCACTAGCAGCCCTTCGTCTTAGACATAATTACTGAATGCATAATCTCTACATGTATCATTCCTCAGAACGCTCCTTCCACAATTTTTTGTCAAATTCAAGTCTTCATGAGGCAGCGATAGCGCTACGTTTGGGAAAGCCGTGGTTACTCCAATTGACAAAATTGGTAGCCAGTCTGATACGAACACCTTATGGTGTTGTACAGCTACAAGCGTTTTATACCATAAATTCTTGAAATGAATGATGAATCACAAAGCAATCGAAGAGTGACGTGGTTAATTTGGGATCCAGCGCGCTCGAAGCCTGTGGAAATAACGCAAGAGTGGTTAAATCAGGATATGCAGTTTTTCGTCAATGAACCCGACTTAACGCAAGAGTGGTTAAATCAGGATATGCAGTTTTTCGTCAATGAACCCGACTTAGACCAATATCCCAGAATATGAGCTTTTACTAATTTCGCTACAAAATTAGTTGGAAATTTTCACTTGAGATTGCCAATGTGTGTTTACTTTATCCCCAGGTGTTGTGTACTCTAGGGTAAGATTGCCGATGTTGGCTGCTTGATGCCCACAGATGTGGCTGCACACGACAAGCGTGTAACACTACCAAAATGCCGGTATAGCAAGTATCGTCAGAACAAAGGGCGTGCGTCCACTTTAAAAGATTGATGATGATGGATAATCAAGAACAACCATATATAGTTATATACGATAACATAAGTGAATCAGTCAAATAATTGATACATGGGACACTGTGCGACTTTCCGCCAGAAGGTGGTGATTCAATTTTTCCTGAATACTGCTACAAAACTCAATCGCTTTACCTACTAGTCAAGATACGAGGAGCCTGGACATATATTCAAATACTCAATTGATAGCTCGTCCTTATACTTGCTCCCTTGCTAAAAGCTATACAGGAATCCCCATGCACTAGATTAGGCAAGGAAATATGCGTATATATAGCAGTAGTCTTTGTTGTTAGCCTCCTTCGGTCGACGTTGACCACGGAGGTACATTACTAATGCAGCATTTCGAATGAATAAACAGTCTGATTCGGAAGGACTAATCTCTCCCGTAGTACCAACAGCGAAAGGAGATACTTGGTTGATCGGCATCAACTATGTTCAGTAACCGAGCACAGAAACTGTTCTTTCACAGCTTAAAGATGACGTTCTAAGAAGGGCATCCACAGTGAAAGGCCAAGAGCAAGTTCTATCCAACTCGTAGGGTTAACGACAATTTATTTCATATCTCTTTTGTAACTCAAGTTTTACTTGCTCAAAGATAGACTTCCTGATTTCAACCATCGATACAATTGAACTTTTGTAATACGACCATTTTATATTCTAACACATGGCCCAGCAAGCGTAGGTGGCGCTGTCTTAGTAAGATAAACATTCCCATGGGGATCAGCTTCAGAAAACTCTTCGGCATTTTTTACTTTTTCCATCCACGATATGTTCAAGATGCGACGGATGCTCCTTAAACGAGTAGCATGCAGCTTCCGTTTGTGTCTTGCGTAAATGATCCAGGTATGTTGCGTATAGGAAAACGTTTAGTACGCACGAAACAAAACAGCATTTTTGTCCTCACGGCCAGCTTGCGGTTGCCCCAGACATGGCAGTTCAAATGGGGCAATACACCAGTTGCTTTGTCAATGTGCTTCTCAATCTATGTCTAGCGAAAGGTTATCATCATTATATGTGAAATGATGTAATGGGTCAAGCTGACAATTTTTCAACAGTCAGACAGTTTTTTCAATCCCTTGACTTCGACGTTATTCATGCTGACTTCTACCAAACTTCTTTGCATGCCGACAAAAAGCGGTATATTAGCGACCGATGCTGACGTTTGAAACTGTGTCATGAAATCCAGGAAGCACGGATCGGATGTTGCGTTTCCAAGTTCTAAGATTATCTCTTTGAGTGAACAACTTGAATCACGGTTGCGCAAAAATGCAGTTTTTGTTTTTTTGTTTGGTTCCTAATCCCGTGTACCTAATGAGGATAGCTTACCGTGACGAGTCGGCACCTTATTGACTTGAAGCTGCTAAGCTTAAGGCGAGCGGTAATAGTCCAATGATATCTGAAGCTCTCTCTCACCATCCTAAACAGCCCCAGGCGTTGAGCTTTACGTCAGCTGAGCCATGACTTTTAACCTGTGTTTACTGATTAGCGTGTTATTAGTCACAATTGTAATGGAGTATCCTCATTATCGATGCGTACAGATGTATGTCACTGTATTTCAATAGGAACTAGCTGGTGCCAATTCACCAATTGCTTTCCTTCCAAGACACCATTGGCACCATAGGAACATATAGACTGATACCTTTGAACAACGAACCCGTAGCTAGAGTTGCCAGTACAAAGTACAGCATAAACTGATCTCCGGATTTTCCGCGGGGTTGACTTCTGAAATCTTTACAATGAATAGGTGTGTTACAAAAATGGTTAGCACAGTGGAGGAATGGAATGGAGAAAGCTTTGATTAAACGATGCCGCGCGTAGTACAGAAGCTTTGCCGAATATTACTAAATAGGAATGACATTATTTTGATCATTTTCGGTTAATGGATTATCTGTGAGTAAATAAATAATATTCGTAAAAAAACGCGAGGGGTAGTCTTATTGTATCAGCCCACAACTATAACTGGATAAAAATGTGCGGCCCCCGACAGTAAACAGTCGGGCACGCGAGGTCACATCAAGCTAAAATTGGATATTGATGAAGTATGCCTTTGTTTACCACTGGTTTAAGGCTCACTGAACCTGATCATACTGTCACACCTGATGCTGACAAACACAGGAGCCGGTTGTGGTATGAATGATGGGGGTGAGCATCACAATATATTGGTAGTTCATGAGCGCCTCTAGTGCTTGGCCAGTAATCATTTTGTGATTCTGTTTTGAACACTGTGGTTCTTTGTAGAAACGTTATTCACACTAGCATTCAATTAAACCTGTTTAACATTTTACCACTTTTTCAAGGCTCAAGGAACCTGATTTTACTGTCTCCAGCTGACGGCAAACACCCAGAAACGGGTAGTGGTATGTAAGCGGGGGATGCAAGCACCGCAATATGTTAGGTATCAATTCAGTTTGCCTATGGCTACCAGAACCTTTAATTATTAACCGCCATGGATATTAATTCCATCGTTTGATTTGATCAGTCAACTTTCTGCTTTTCTAGAGATCCGAACACCTTCGCTAAGACTGCCGCATGTTCAGCAGTTTTGGCTCTACAAACTTTGCCACAGAATTCTCGGGAATGCAAATGAGCTTAATTATGTCAGTGATCTCTTCGATCGAATACTCGAACTGATTCAAGTAGTTTCGAATTCCGATTTATGCATTAACCGATTCGCTCAACAGAGTCGTTCGCCATTTCAAACAAGTTCAGTCAATAACAACAAGCTGATGGTGCACAATACATCCACACTACTCCGCCGCAATCTGGAAAACGAAATGCGTTATTTCCTAAGTAACCGATTATTTACCCAGAGCATGATTCTCTGACAGACTAAACTTTATTGCAGTGAGTCTCACTCCAATAAGTAACTTGGGATTTTTCATCAGAGTGCCCTCTCACATCATGAAATTTTAATTCAAACTCACCCTACAAATAATCGGCAATTTTCCCGGAACGATGTTGTGTATTCGTAGTGTAGATATGGTTATTTCTACTGAAAGTGCTATGTTTTTTGCTGGTTACATTGTACTATCCCTATTTGACCCACCACAGTGCATTCGAAAACCAAGAAAATTATAGTCTTTAGATGGCTTACTGTTGTTGTGACACATTTTGCTAAAAGAAAACTAATTAATTGTTAACACCGCTTTTTTTGAATGAAAAAACGAAATGGGAACATTGGGTTTAGACTAAATTCTTATTAATCGTTTTGCTAATATAAACTTTCGCATCCGAAGGAACGCTGGCGCACATGCATTAAGCTGAATGATTTCAATATTATCGCACACCCACGATGGTGGCAATTGCTTCATCGTCCAATGTATCATGTCTATCGCGTTTTAAGAACAATGGGGGTCAATCAGTGGCTGATAATGAAACATAAGAGGTTAACAAGGTTATACTTGAATGCAACTGTTTCATAGGGTTCGTACAACGAACCACGATTTCAAACAAACATTGTGATTCGTGGTCAAGCACTCAAGGCGTAATTTCGGGGGAGGTGAGCAACACTTCACTTTGATACATAAGAGGCGTTTTGTGAACCATTACCGCAATTTGGGAATCATTTACTCCTGTTGTTAGGTGTTTTGATCGTTGCTTATAAAGCCGGTTACAGTACCCGTTCAATAATTGGGTTTCTGGTTTGTGGTGAATCCCGTTATATAGCGCACGTTCTTTTCTAAACAGGTACACAATCTGTGAATGCACATTCCAATATTGAGTGTAGGTTTGTAGTGAGTGTAAGGAAGGTTTCCCAAAGCTCCCTAATATACGTCGTAATATGCGCTCCACACTTGAGACACTCAAATCGCCTGCCATTATTTTGAATTCCCAAGAACTAATTGCCTCGATCTAATCCTCTTGAGAAGTTGCCCCGACAATTGTGTAGGAAAATGGACAATTTTGAAATTCAGCGAAATTTTCGCCCTAAAGAAAATTAAAAGGACGTTCGTTCCTATTATTAAACATCCTTTCAAATTTGAGTTGTTCTATTCAGAGTTAATCCATAGTGAACATGCAACATACATTGATGTCAAACATCACCCTAGTGGATGTAGTGTGACATTTGCTTTCATATAATTATTCCCCGGTTAAAGCAAATTAAACGTGACGCTTTTAGTAAGTTTTTGGTAACGTTTCGCTTCTGCACACACAAGCGAAACGTTACCAAAAACTTACTATAACCGATTCATTGCAAACTCTATTTTCATGATTATGGACTCCCGATCGGTCTCGAATATATTCAAATACTTTATTAAACGTGACGCTGTTTAAAGCTTGCCTTGCTCAATTATCGAAAATTTATGTCATGTGCAAGCTGGAACTTTTTAAAAATATCACCGCTTTATAAAGAGCTGCTGCTCTAACGGATAAATATAATCTGCCATTTTAGACCATAGAATAAATAAAAAAGTGGAAAAAAGATAACTTTGTTTTTTAGCAAATCTTGTGGATTTCGGCAGTCATATTCATGCAAGAATGGTTTTGATACGTTTCATTATTATCAACTCATTCATTAACAAATAACACACGGTATAATGCGATATCTTTGGACATTTTTGTGTTTCAGATCTACACGGACGATCTGCAAATACTAATTGGTGACAATGTATGTTAGCTGGAAAAACCATTTGTTTCAAGGATTGATTACTAAAGATTAGCAATGGGTTGGTTTTCACAAGTGCAAAATGTGACATATCGGCGTCATGTCCGCTTGAGACAGTTATAATAAATTTGACATTGGTGTTTCGATTAGACAGTCTAGCGTAAAAATAGTTTGATAAATACTATGGTTGCTCTTGTTATTGTTGGCCTCTTATAGTCTATGCGGGCCATGGACATTACAAGCGCATGATGATTTCATGTTCCACAGAGTTCCAAGTGACAGAACACTCCGAGTCGGTGGAGCAATTCCTCCAACTTCGCCCTCATAGCGATGGGCAATACTTGGCCGATTGGCGAAATTCTCACGCTGTCGGCATTCCTTATACTCATCTGCTTAGAGCGGTAGTTTCTCCTCCACAGCCTAATTATGACGTTTTAATCGTTGTCTTCAATGTGAATTGTCTGAAGCAAGTTCTTTTTAACTGATTTGGTCAATAACAAAAACTTTCATCTCACGTCTGCAAACGTATTTGAACTGTAATTGTTACCTGCTCAAAGGTCGACTTCCTCATTTTGACTGTCGTTGAGTAGATCTTTAGAAATACGCTCATATTCCAATCAGTAAAAATGACCAAATATATATGGTGATACTTTATTGAAGTTCATTTTCGTTCTTGAGTAATCACATTGATCTCTGGATGCTTATCACCGAGAACATTCTCCTAGTATAATGCACACATTCGTAGTCTTGGATATGAAATACACAGCCCAAGTGTCAGCCGCATTTTTTAAAACGTTTATCGTACATTTTGAGTGTTAACACCAACATACATATAATACATATGCTAATTTTGCCATACGTTGAGTAAATGCATTGATTAGAGATAACGACCTTTACGAATATGAAACCGATGCTACGTGTAACCCCGGTAAAATATCATCAAATGTTGGTCCCATTCTCTGCAAATTTTATCTCGATCTCATTTCAACACCAAGTCACGATATCACTTTCCGGACATTCATTATTCTAGATGACACTGCTACTGAAATCCCTATGTAGTTGTGCCTGTTTTCTTCGAAAGTCGCTTCAGTAGGTGTCACAAATTCAAAAGGGTAACATTAGACGTTCAGTTAGGTATAGATTTTACCAGTTTACTCTTAATTATCTTCTCCGTATAATCAAAATTAAAACAATAGCCGAAAATATAGTTTACTGAAATTCATATTAGTTTGATCTTATTCCACCGATGTGTAGTTTTACATTAATCATGAATCCTAAATGTATTCTGTGTTTATAGTGAACGCAGTTAGAGTTATTTAAATAAGAACAACGGGCTTAAATGGGGTTTGTTGGGTAACCACCATCTTGGAATACACGTTTCCTATGTTACCTGGATGTGTTTGACCAAGTTTCTGTCAATAGACAAAATCCGTGCCACAGCAAACACACTAAACCATACGAATTTGTTTCTAAAGTCTAATTGCCACGTGATTACGTCTTCACGTTACCACCGCAAGCTTCTCAGAGCAATTCGCGTCGTCGGAATTGCATCCTTTTAGTTTCGTGATGAACAGAGTTGAATGAAAATTCTTTCGATTCACCTATGTTATTGCTTGCTTAAAATTTGAGAGCAAGTATAACAATTGACCTTGTTTCCAAAAACAGAATCACAAAGTGGCTCTGTGTTATGAAACGCTTATAAATTACCAGTTTCAAAATATTTTGGAAATGAAATATCATACATGCTGTGATTTTGTATGTGGAAACTGTAGGTCATTCTGCGAATCCTATTTAACAGTGCGTTCAAGAAAAATATTGTAAACCAGTTTACAAGTGGGCGAAGTGGCCTGAATTATCATCCTCGAAATAATTTCAACCGATACACGTTAATCAGTGGAACTCATCGTTAGAACTAACTTGGTAATATATTGCACCGTTTCCACTGGCATATTGATTTGCCAAATTTTACGTAATGAAATCTTTTCATAATTGATTAATGTGAACAATTTAATCGGGGCTCGATTAATTATCTGACGAAATTCCCAGATTTCTGAAATTGTGTGAGAACGTCAGAAATGTGAATTAATAAAAATCACATAAGCACACATCATGTGATTGTAACTGAGATTGCACCGTCTCCACTGGCATATTGATTTGTCAAATTTTACGTAATGAAATTTTTTAACATTCAATCAAGGCCCAATTACTTCTCTCACGAAATTCCTACAACGTGTTTGAAATCGTAGGCGAGCGTCAGAAACGTGAAAAAAATTCAGCGCACTTATCATGTGTTTGTAACATCACATTCCCCAGAATCTGTTCACATGAACGAATCGAGCAAAGATTTTCTATTGAATAACAAAATAGAGCCCTACATTTTTATTTAATATTGATATTTTCGTGTTTTCTGGTTAACCCGATGCAGCAAAACGCAGGCAATCTCAAACCTAACTTTGCCTAACGCACGTTATTATCATAATAAAAAATAATACAACTGTTATTTGCATGTGAAATCAAGATGATTTTTGTTCTAATCAAGTTCCTGCTTGTGATGATCCCTGAAGCAATACCTAACTTCAGAATTTAAATGTTAAATATTAAGCAATATAACAACAAATGCATTTTAATCGATGCAGCCGACAGTACACGTGAATATATTTACATTGCAATATTTCAGAAGGCCGTTGGCATCCACTCAATAATAGAATATGCAGCAGCTGAAACATGGATGGCGTCGTGGTATTTTCCACACGGATGATTAATTTTTCATCGCGAGTCTCAACAAGCTCGAATAATAAGAATCACTACAACTTGACACTGTATTCGTAAAACATCACCCTTTGAGGGAGGGTGTTTTACCGGCTGACTGGATGAGAGGGATCATAGCACCAATCTACAAAAGTGGAACTCGTTCTGACCCAACAAATTACATCCCTGTTACACTCCTTCCAGTGATCTCGAAATTTATGGAGCGATTTGTCTGAGAACGAGTTGTGAGTCATCTCGAATCCCAAAACTTGTTGTCCAGCAAGCAACATGATTTCAGAAGTCTCGTTCTTGCTTGACTAACGTTCTGGAGACAATAACCGACTGGATGCAGGCGGTGTATGAGGGTGGTTGCGTGCGCGCCTGTTATTTATACATATCAAAACCTTTTGATCGCGTGGACCATTCTATACTCCTGAGCAAGCTGCAAAAGTTTGCTATAAATTAGTGCCTTCTTACCTTGCTGAGAAGCTACCTTTTTAATAGCAAGACAACTGTACGTATCGACGGTGTGATGTCTTGCTACATCAAATCCACTAGCCGTGTCCCACAAGTTTTGGTACTTGATCCGGGTCTTTTGTTGGTGTACATCAATGACTTTCTGAAACTCGTCAGATCCAAGATGGTTCTTTTTGCGGATGATGCTAAATTTAGGGTATGAATCAAGTCACGCTGGACTATTTGCTCTTACAAAGCGATTTGGATATATTGAACAGCTGGTCATCGCGGAAAACGCTTCCATTCAACTTCAGAAAGTGTAAAATGTTGCAAATAGGTAAAGATTCCCCATTGTCATACAACCTAGTTTCGAAACACCTGGAATGGACAAAAAAAGAAAAGGACCTCGGCGTATGGATTTGTGGAAGTCTGAAGAACAGTATGCAATGCGAAGCCGTGTGCAACCTAGCTAGCCGCATGCTAGGTATGATTCGACGAATTTTGGACGTTTTTCTGACAACATTCACCCTGTTCCTAAATGCCTATATCAACCCAGTATTTGATTACCCGAATGCAAGCTAGGGCACTGTGACGTCAATAGGACACCATGATGCGCGAGCGGATTTATCACCGTGCAACTTAAATGGTGGGATGTCTTCGCGACCTCCCGTATGATTATCCACCGGTGCATCCTTATTTCGATACACCGGCTGGCAGATGAGTTTGATTTGGATTAATAATCACCTATAAAATACTGTACTCAAATATTCATCCTCCAAGGCATCTATTTCGCCTCCGGTCAAACTATAACACACGCTCTCACAAATTGGCATGGGTTATTCCACATTCTATTCAGTAAGCGTTTTTTTATTATGGAACTCCTTACGTTTACAATCATCTATTGAAAGGAGTTAAAGGTACAATCTCGACATATTTGAGCTTAGTAATTCCACCCTACAACCAGCTTATATAACTTATTTAAGCAAATTCACACGACATTCATCACATCCATGTGCACATTAGGTGTTACGCACGTTGTTCCTTATCCGCTGCATAACCGAACGTCCGATTGTTCAGATATCCGATTACCCACCTTGTTCACCGCATTCGCCCCATCCTTTGTTATTTCAACTGCCTCGGCATGAAGTCTTTCATATACGATTTCACACACCCGTCTTATCACTCCAAGTTACCAATGTCTACGCTGTGTCCAGTGTCACGCACGTGTTCAGCTAGGGCAGAATTCCTATGAAGTGATTGATATTCACTGGGATTGCGGGGTTGCTTTCCTACTCGTTGCCTATGTTCGTTTACCCTGGTGCATAATTCTCTAGATGTTTGCACAATGTAAACACCCTCGCCATCCTTGCAATCTATTTTGTGGATGCAGTTTGTCACACAATCTAAAGCAGTCTTCTCTTTGCGATGCATTAATACCTAGCGGAGAGTTCTACCTCCCTTATATGTTACTTCAATACCTGCGATATTCAAGATTTGACTTATTCCTTCGGGGGCACTTTTGACATACGGTAGAGATATCGTCACTCGCCACACGTTTTCCGTTTTCGGTTGCAGATGTTTAACTCGGTTCAATTGGCGCTTAATTATGCTCATTGGGTGACCATGATTTGCCTCTTATCGGCATCATCGCTGTAGAGGCGGTCAACCTTGTAGAATAGAGATTTGCAAGGGACTAAATTACCCTTTTAGGATGCGCAGATGTTAATCTTAAAATGTCATCTGTGTCGATTGGCTTCCGGTATACCGTCCTTCTAATCTTGCCGTTGAACGAGATAAGATAGTTTCAGGCTCCTCAATTGTACAACTTCGCATCATTAATCTCCACAAACACGATTTGTTTGACCATCTCTTTTCCATAGGCTTAACTATTGGCGTCAAACAAGGGTGTGTTACTGCCCCACGCTGTTCGGCATTTTCTTTGCTCTGCTTCTGAAGCACGATTTTAGGACGAGAACAGAAGGCATTTACATACGCACGCGGAGTGATGGTAAGCTTTTCAACCAGAACCGGTTGAGAGCACAAACCAAGCACGGGATGTGGTAATACGTGACCTGTAGTTTGCCGACAATGAAGCCTTTATTGCTCACTCCTAAGAGCACATCCAGTCTCTGAGGGACTGTCTTTCGTCGGCATACAAAGACTTTGGGCTAACAATCAGCATGAGCAAGACCAAATTCCTCGGTCAAGAAACTGTATCGCCACCAATCATTACTGTTGGAAACTGTCAGCTTGAACCAGTACATCATTTCACATATCTTGGTTCAGCCCTTGCGGATAACCTCTCGCTAGACACGGTGATTGACAAGCGGATTGGCAAAGCAGCTGTCGTTTTGTCCCGATTGAACTCTCGTGTTAGGGGTAACCGCAAGCTGACTGTAAAGACAAAGATGAAAGTTTACAGCGCGTGCGTACTAAATGCTTTACTATACGGCAGTGATACCTGGACCACCCACGCAAGACACGAACGGAAGCTGAATTCTTTCCATCTACAAAGCATCCGTCGTATGTTGAACATATCGTGGATGGACAGAGTGACTAACGCATCAAAAGCTGGTCTACTGAGCATGTTCACCTCATTACGTCAGCGCCGAATGCGGTGTCTTGGTCATGTCTATAGAATGGAAAATGGTCGTATTCCGAAAGATCTACTCTATGGTGAGTTGCAATTAGGAAGACGATCGATGGGCAGAACGCAAAGATGTTTGCAAAAGAGATATGAAAGCTCTTGAGATTGACCCCGTGAGCTGGAAGAACTTGCTCTTGACCGCTCATTTTGGAGGCATTGTGTTACGCGTCGTCTGCAAGCCGGGGAGGAGCAGATACAGCTCTTGGCTGCTGAACGCAGATCACGTCGCCGACGTGCAACTGATGCACTACAACAGAGTTCTGACTATCGTTGCAAGCGCTGCGGGAGAGATTGTTTCTTCCGAATGGGACTGTTTAGTCATTTAAAAAGCTGTGAAAGATGAAATTCATGCGATTGTGATGTACATCCATGGTCGACATCGACCGACGGAGGCCAACAACAACTATTGGCGTGGCCCGTTTGGAGGCTTCTACGCGAAAACGAATTCAACGTTCACATAACGTATTGATCGCTTTCTGAACAAGTTCCTTTGAACCATATGCAATCAGGTGACGTTTCAAATATATAGGATCACCAGTTATTTCCAAACCATTAGGTTTTATGTTAATACCACGTAAAAGCGATACTCACTGACGAATTAGATATTTAATTGAATGAGAGTCATATTTTGATGTTGAACTTTAGACAAAAAGGAAAAGCCAATATTGATAATTTCAGCACTTTTAAACCCAAGATATGTGTGCCAGATTTCAATACAATGAATGAACACTTAACCCTTTCATGCCTGAATTATTTTCTAACCCGAAATAAAATATTTTTTCTTCGGAAACGAGTTGCCCAGGGGTGAAAAAACACAAATAATATAAAACGTTTGTGATATTCACATAATTGAGAAAATAACAAAATGTAACCAATTGGTTACATCCGGCATAAGTCAACAGTGTACGATTTTGGTGACTTCTGCCGGATGTAACATAAAGGTTACGTCTATTTAAACGCAACGCATTTCGAAGATTTTCTGAATTATTCCAATTTTTTTACATAATGTCTTTGTAGGCATCACTAAGTTTATACTGGAACAAAACTTATAATAACTGAGACTTTCACACGATTTTTATTCGGCTCACAAAACTGCGAATTGTGGGGATACGTTCGAAACCCGTACCAGCACATACTTTCTATTTCACTGTGGACAAGTCAATGATGATTGCATAAGAAAACCACCCTGCAGTTGACGAAATTCTGTATGCCGCCGTGCGAAAAAATTCGGACAATTCAGTTAGAATTAGCTTAAAATGACTTGCAAAGTTCATGTAACCAAGAGGTTACATCCGTCCTGAAAGGGTTAAAGGTCGTCTGGGCTGTGAAATTAAATCTGCCTACTTGTCATTATTCAGTAGTTCAAATGCAAAATACCTTCATACGTTCGTTTAATTGACATCTGATTGGTCGCTTCTCGAAAACGGTTATTTGATTGGCTAAGGTCTAATAAGTCTAAGTCTAATAAATCGCTCCGCACGGATCAGGGATCACTTTAGTAATTATGAGCGCTAACGAAATGATTGTGCTTTTTCAGGAAACTATTTGTAAACCGGTTGTTTGAAATTCTCTAGGAATTGAACCAATTGCTGGCAGAATTCACTCATGTTTCCGGTACCAACTATTTCATACAATCATCGAAAAAACTCCAGCGGAGGTGATGGCATTCATGGAATATGAGTGTCAACGAAAGAATCCGTACAGAGGCCTACACGTGGACTTCGTCGTCGAAATTCCAATGCAACACATTGCGAAGCGTATTTCAACGTTGGTCGCCGTGATGTCCTCTTTTGTATCACAAGTAGTGGTCCATAACCATGAATTACAAACCGGTGAAGCCAGATCGTGGCACTTCCGCAACTTACGACTAACTCGTTTTGAACTGGTTATCATTCAGCCGATGGTTGAAATTAGAGACTCATCATTCATTATCCGATATTATGTGAAGACTCGTTTCGAGACGAATGTTACAGGCTGGGATGCTGGGAATATCCGTCGACGTGTTTTTGTAAGACAAAACAATCGAGGTAATCGCTATAAAAATAAAAATAAAATAAAATGATTATGGTAACTATACTTATAATAATCCATTTTCACAGCCTATATTCGACGAATGTAAGCGGAACTCAACGTCAATGGAAAAGAACGCATGCTGCTGGACGGAATGAACAAGATGACGCATTTCATTTATAGTCCCCAAGAAATGCTCAGTTTGTTTAATCGTTTTTCTGATTTTATTCTCATCGATGGCACATTCCATGCCTATCGTGAGAAATATTTCTTGTATCAACTAATGAATGTAGATGGTTGCCGTAAAAGACTTCCTGTATCATTAGGCATCATGTGGAAGGAAACAGCCGAAGATGTCCGCACCTCACTGCTTACATGTGTTGAATTCGTCATTGGGTGTGATGCCGTGAAAGTCATTATGTCCGACGGAGCACCATCCTACCTGATTAACATCTTTCTGTGGATCTTTAAAATTATAGCTTTTTTACGCGCATATCATTCTGTCCTAACTTATAAAATAATGCACTCAAAGATGTACCCTCTAAGGCACCTATTTCGAATCCGGTCAAGTCATGTCACAAGTGCTCACCCACTGGCATTTTATATTCCACATTCTCACCGAAACCCTCATCGGTACTTCTATTCGGTGCGCGTTTCGTTTCTTATGGAATTCCCTTACGTCACATTTTGTACAATCATCCAGCGAAAGGATTTTTAGGAACAAATTGGATATATTTATGCGTAATTCCACCCTACATCCCGTATATATAATATGATCTTTATCCAAACGAATATTTTTTCCATCATGATGAGATAATATATGATTTTTTCTAACTACAAAACTGTCGATTTTCCTAATGCCTCCATTTATTTTGTATATATATTTATTGTCCATATATAAAAATCCTGTGGTGTTGTACAGCCACAAGCTTTTCATACCATAAATTCTTGAATCTTGAAGCTTATAATTTATCTTCCATAATACTTGAATGTAAATTAAAATATCTGGATTTGGTAACTCCCATCAATTTCAATGGTTATTCCAAAAGTAAAATTCCTTGTTTTACAGACCCAAATGCCTGGTGACGTACTACTCGAATTTTTACAAGATGGATATGCAACGGATAATTTTATTCGTTTGCGCGATACAAAACTAGTGATAAGAGGAATGGGTTTTATTGGAGAGATCGATGACCACATTGTTAAAAATAATCCCGAAAATCTGATCAATCAGCAAGACAATTTCTACGGGGGTGAATACTTGGCTTCGCGCGTCAAACTCGTAGCATTGCTAAAGATTATGCAAAAATGTCACATCATACCATATTTTCTCTTCCCAGGCATCTATACAAGATATGTAAGTTTTCTGTTTCTGTTCATATAGAATCCAATTTTTTTATCAGCTAAATCTGGATGTATCAACTTAAATGTAGATATTCGATCAGCTTAATAAAATTAGGGTTTTCACAGTATCATTAGAGGTGCATACAGGATGAACTGCTTTCAAAAATTAGTAGTTGATTTCTTCGGGTACAAAAATAGGGTGTTTTAGTTATTACAACTAAATATATGTATGTATAAGCATACAAATTATTTGTTAATAAGTATTGAAGGGAAGATGATAAAGTAAAGTTTACCAAACATAGACTTTCATATGTTGATCCTCGAATCAGAACAGCATAGTTGAGAGCTATTAATTAATTATAACCATCTATCATTGTAAATATCGATGAATGATTGAATAACGAGCAATAAAACTAGAGTACTCACTTCTGCTGTCTACGTTTTTATTTCTCAGGATTCGTCAACATATTTGTTCATGCTTAAATGCCAAAAGGCTTACGAATACCAAAATAAGAGTGCGATCAATTATCCTGTTTGCTCAAAATCGGTGATAATAGATACATTGCGTGAAAGCAGTGCCAAATTTATGGTGGTTTCACACCTTCTACCAAAACATTTGGCAGCCCTCGCAGACTTTTACAAGTGTCCCATACTTGGAACTTCTCGTGAACTATTCCTTGTTACCAGTTCGAAGCGTTTGAAGAACGAAGCGGCTGATTGTTTTAGCAGACCTGTCATACCATTTAAAATTGAATATTCGAATATGTTTTCAACACTCGTCGAAGCAACACCCTCGAACATGTACTTAAAATGTCATGCATTCTATACCGAGCAATCGAAACTGAAACAGTTGCAACCAATGCATCGAGTTTTGGCGGCGCTTTATTTAGGACCAAAATTTTGGACTAAGTTAAAGTTACCAGAAGAATTTCAGAGCAAACTGAGTGAAAACGTATCCGAATTTTCGATTAAAAACAAATGGGAGGCGTTAATACAGTGGCTTTCGAAATATCAAACGGATGCAACAAGACCTATCGAAGAATTCATTACCGTCAACAATCTAGTAAACAAAGATGGTGAAATCAAAAACATTTTAGAGAGTATAAATTATTACGTATATCACCCAGATGAGGATGGTGCAAAAATTGCCGAGTTTTTCGAGCAACACATAAATCCCAATCAAGATGTGCAAACGATATCAAATGTTAGTACTGAGAACTTTACCGTGAAGGACATTTGGTCGTTACTCAGTGGCCAAAGGAATCCTCGACTCGAGCCAACGGAATGTACACGTGGTTGGCCACCGCGATTAGTGTATGCTTATCGAACGAACAAGTTTGAACCAGCTTTTGTATCTGCAATGTATTCCGGGGGCTCTACACAACTGGCGATGGGGGAAGACTTGTCAACTGAGTTTTCGGTTTATGAATGTTCGTTGCCTGTACGCCTCATGCACTACCGTATAATTTTTCAACTGGAACGCAGGCTTGGTAAACGACTTCGTCCGCAAGCGACAGAATTTCTGAGGCGTGGTAAAAATGTGGTTAAGTATAAAATACCGGTGGAACCATTGCCAATCGATTTCGGACAGGAACACGTAGACAGTGTGCTGAGTTCTTTTCTCGGTATTTCTTTGCCGTCGCAGCCCACGGAACCTGAGTGGATTTTCAGCGTGGCCACCACGATCGCTTTTTGGCACAGAAATCTCCCGAGAAGTTCCCGTTTTGCTAAGTTGGAATGTTGTTGTGTATCCATGGCTGTGCTAGCGTGTGTGTGCGCGGCGATGAACGAGGCTCATTTGGATGAAACCCTTCTTGGTCATTACGAGTCCTTTTGCAACATGCTTGAGGATGAAGCGTCCGGACATGATTCAGTCGCCCTAACAGCACAAGTCCAGCCCGATCTGGTGCATCGATTCGTTTCCATTCAACTAGTCTATTCGTCGCTCCAATCATTAGTCGGTCTTCTCGAGTCGCTACTGCCACTCACACACGCGTCTCAGGTGTTCAATTTCCCCCAATTTGGATTATGTTCCCGTCAGGTAGACTTGTGCATGCCATTGCTCATCGCTTAGACTCGGAACCCGTCGATTTGCGGTGCCAATTCATCACGAAATCTTTGCTGCCTCGACTTATATCTCACCGTTCCTTTACGGAATCGTCCCGCGCACTTTCTACCGCTGTTCGTGATTTCAATCATCTAATAAAACTCATTCCAACACTTCGATTATACAGTCATAATGTTCCTTACCAAGTGGAAAATATTAAATTCCACAAATGAATGGTTGAGGATGAATTCCTTGATGAAAATCACAAACATATCTGTTCAAATCTTTCGTTCAGACATTCGTGTGTTTTAACTGAGACCGTTCATCTTCTATCGTTACTTACTCAACTAAATGTTATGTGCCTGAAATCAGTTTTTATCAATAAATTCATTTAATCTAATTGCTTAGCACGTTAACCGTTCTTCCTGTTAGTACTTTCCTTATCAGAAGATTGCAAACCGCAGGAAACCTGTCGTGGTGTGTGCGAGTGATGCATAGGCATGCAAGTGAGCAGTTTTTCATGGCTTTGGGTGTTACCCACCTACATGTTCATGATCACATGTGTTTGACCAGGTTGATCGTTCCACCTTTATCCAACAGTGGTTTACAAGCGGAGCATAATCGTACTGTCCCTGCCTAGAGATTGTAAACAGTACGAAACCGGTCGTCGGGTGTAAGCGATATAAATGCATATAAATGAGCATTTTTAAACCGCCTATTATTTTTCAGTAATTTATGTCAATTGTTGTTTATTCGCACTCAGATTAAGTTAGCTAAAACTTGCATGACGAGTTCGAATTATTCATAGGTTGTATAGACTATTCATACAAATTGAATAAACAGGCCAATAATAGTACTTTTAATGTATAGAAAATGTTTTGGAAAAAGTTCCAAAGTTACTTTTTGCATTCCATCCGTTTTTACCAACACACAAAACTTGTCGTTGTCTGATATTCGATTGTAATATGCAACTCTTAAAAGCTGAGAATCAGTCGCACTTATTTGATTATATTAATGAAAATTGCATGGAAGTAAGTTCCGTTCAAGCGTTCCATTCTTCTTAAGTTGCGAAATCACGAAAAGATATAAGCACATTGCCATGCACGAAGACATGTATCTTTGCATTTCATAACTTGCGTGTGACAAAGATCCCCACAACCTCGCGTACGATGCCTCTGAGAACACAACCAATGTTGGTTATCTCTCATGCATTGATATTCTATTTTATTCAGGCTTATTTATATGTGTGAGTCAAATTAAAGATGTTGAAATAGATTACTTTCAAAATATGGAAATGACATTACCTGGCTCATTCGTGAATTTATTCGAAAATATTCGTTGGATTAGCTAAATATTGCGCAGTTATAAAACACATGACATGTGCGCAGACTATCGTTTTTTCAGTTCGTAACGCTGTCACAAGATTTCAAACACACTCGTGCGTAGCCTTATTGGAGTATAACTGATCAGAAAAATTGCATTGCATCGTTGACTGAAGTGCAGATTCCGAATTGTTTTAAGCATTTTTCACATGCGTCGCAAGCCTACTCTCGAAAACGTATATTCATAGTTCAATTGAGAAATCTCATTTGGAAAAATCGCAACTTCCAAATGGGAGCAATGAATCCGTTCCGTTAGATGCCGACGTCAAATTTACGTTCACAACATGCGCAATTATTCCCAGAACGCAATAAACTTGAAAATTTAGAAGCCCGCTATGTGATGGCCAAAATCGCCACAAGCGGATTACTTGTGTGGCTTATTCTTCTGAACAGGTTTACGTGAGTGGTCACCAGAAAGCCGAGATTAGAAACATCTAAACCAATTCAAAATAGTCTACTCACATTCGGTGTTAATCTTCAGTTTTTCCTTTCAACATTCAATAATTTGCGGAAACAAAAATCACTCAGCTTCATATTGACCGTGGCATAGCAAATATTCGTTCATTAAAATGAAAATAACTCATAATCATGTAATGCCACGTATAGTCGTGTTGAATACTTACCGTGAGTGTGTCCAAAGTTCGAATGAATGTGTCGACACACGGAGTGGTGTCAATAGCTTCAAAGAGCGCATTCCAAACAAAACACACGTAAGGAAACCAACTGTGGGAAAGTGAAGTTTGTACTACCGGGGATTGGTTGCATCTATGTTGCGGCTCACGGTGTTTGAATAATTTATTTAAAGGGAGGTTTGGATGTAATATTTTCCTATGTATCACATTAATTCGAATACATATTTGAAGCAGAATAGGGATGCTAAGCGTTTTCATTCTTTCCTCGTGCGTCAGTTTATCGAGATCACGTATGAGTTTTCTTCCACGATGGTATGTCCAATCACACAATAGAATATCATTGCATGTACAAAACGTAATGTAAACGGCAAGCCGCAACAGGTTAGAATAATCAATGAATTAGTCTCTGTATGAATGAACGATTGTTTAGAATATAACGCATTTTGTTTTACGGTAGTTGTAAACAATAACCATAGGATGATTAACATTTAAATGTAAGTGCATAAAACAATATCAGGAATTAGATTAAGCAGTATATCAGTGTTTGGGAAACGAATAATTCAATAAAATGTTCGAATTATTGTTTTTTTTAAAATTCGTGCAATCTAGTTGAGTGATCAACGGTTGAAAGTAAACCGTTTCAAGTAAAACAGATACGGACTGAGTAAAAATACATACTACAGTTCAGGACGGAATAGGGTACCACCAGCACAAATTTATGTGTCTGATATTTTCTCGAATCCCTTCGCGTGAATAAATCCTGTAAGTGATGGCACGGGTTATGGAATGATTTTTATAGTAAGATAAGATTTCCTCTGATTCGTCGATAAGGAAAGTCGAACAAATTCCGTTGAGCTATTCTTTATTTATATGACTTGTTTCGAATGCAGAAAACTAGTTTTGTTGAGCGGTGATAGATTCGCTGCATAAGTTCCACATCCTTCTTGAGCCACGGATACCGACTTGACACCGTATTCCATGACTGGTCTCAAGTATGTATTCATGATCCTCGGCAATATCTTGGGCGAAAATTTTCAAAATACCCGTTCGAGTATATTGAGGACACGGGTTGATATTGTAAACCAGTGTTATTATGAATCGGGTTTTTTAAATGAGCATATCCAGACATCCAAATCATTTACTTTACTGTAATTTTCAATGACATGTGAACCTATATGGTATGTGAACCCTACTCGATTCCCCACATTTATGAGCCTGCATTTGTTGAAGTTAAATAGCAGTTTGTTCTTCAACGACCAGTTGGGAAGCGTATCAAGATCTTTTGGTAATAACAGGCGGTCTTCTGGTCTACGGATAAGACGCAAATAACTGAATGTTACATTCAATAATTTCCGGTACTTCATTGACATTAACCAGAAATGTAATTCAAAGTAATTCAAAGTTTTAATGGTCTAAAAAGCAAATACTTTACAGTAACCACAGATTAAAATTATAGGGAATTCATAAAAACAACACAAATGTTTTATACACATGGAAAGTCAGCACGTGTATTCAGGTGCAAGGTTGGGTTTGGTCAACATATACTTGTCAATTTCAGCCTTGAACATGTTCAGGCTTGTTGCGCAAATGATATGTGGGGGCAGGGAGTTCCATAGAAAACAGACTCTGACAGCTAAGAAAAACCTTCGACAATTTGATCTGGAGTGTGGAATAATTAACTTGTATCCATGCGATCTACTACCACGTGCTTCTTGCTGATGAAACAGGTGTTCAAGTGGGTGATCCACTGTATGCAGAATGTTGAAAAGCAGGATCAAGTCACCCCTGAGACGACGGTACGAAAAGTCAAAGAGGTTTAGTGTTGCAATCCGCTCCTCGTATGGCCTGTTGTATAGCCCGGTCACCAGTTTTGTAGCGCGGTGGTATACCCGTTGCAGCAAGGTCATGTCCTTTTGTAACCATGGGGACCATGCTTGAACAGCATACTCCATTGTTGGTCTGATATAGGTGTTAATTATACGTGGGAGTATCTGCCTTGAGAAACGACCAAAGATCCTTCTGAGCAATGCTAAAATTTGGCAGCACTTTTTGTATACAACAAAACAGTGCCGTGAAGACTTAAGGTTACTGCTAATCCACACGCCCAGGTCTTTCTCTTCAGTAACCCATGAACGTTGCTGAGATCCCAGTGAGTATGTGAATTCGAATGATTTACCGACGTTCAACATTTTACATTTTTGGATGTTGAATGGTAAGCAGTTCCGCAAGGATCAACTATGAAGTGCTTCGAGATCTCTTTGAAGAATTTGGCAATCTTCTAGGGCGCGTATGCTAGACCAGACTTTGATGTCATCCGCAAATAAAATGATTTTGCTGCGTACGATTTCGAATATATCATTCGCGTACACGAGGAAGAGTATTGGCCCCAAGACTGAGCCTTGAGGTACGCCACTTGTAACTTCTACTGGGCTGGATAGTGCCCCGTCAACTCTAACCCTTATAACTCTACCAGTCAAGTAATCCTTTATCCAGGCCAATAGTCTGCCGCATACCCCGAGCTGCTCCAATTTTTGTAGCAGTATGCTGTGGTTAACACGATCAAAAGCTTTAGACATGTCCAAGTAACAAGCATGGATAGGGCATCCATCGTCCACGGCTCGAGTCCAATTATCAAGAGTTATGAGAAGATTGGTGAGACAGGAGTGTCTTGTCCTGAATCCGTGCTGTGCGATGGAAAGAAGCTTATTTTGTTCCAAGTGTTTGATAAGTTCGTCGGCCACAAGTCGTTCGAGAACTTTAGAGACCACTGGCAACAACGTGACTGGTCTGTAGTTAGACACATCAGATCGGTTCCCTCCTTTGTATATCGGAGTGATTAGTCCACATTTCCAGTCATTAGCAACCGTGCTACAACTTAAGGGACAGGACCAAGGACTGAAACTTGGGGAACTACACTATTTGCTGCGATTGGTTGTGATAATTTACCGTCAAAACTTACCTGGGCAGTGCGATTTGTTAGGAAGTCATGTTGCCAATTGAACAAATTTCCGGTGATACCATGCCTTTCAAGCTTCTGCATGACGATTGAACTCTGCCCTCATATAAGATGGCAGCAAGGTACATGAAAAAACTGTCATTACAGACAAGCCGAATACAACCTCCAAACTAAATGATACAATCGTTTAAGCGTGCTCAATAAAATGTGTAGAATCGGTAACATATACTACGAAAAGCTAACTGTCCGTATTTTAAAACCAAGAGTGCTCAAAATGGGTTCTGTAATGTAGGAATCAAATTATGAAGAACAAACGCCTTTATTCGTGAACACAAATTTTAAGTCATCGGATTAATTGAACCGCTCAAAATTAAGACATAATCAAAGCAAAATATTAATAGAGGGACTGAACCAGTAAAACACATCTCCAAATCTCAACCGAATAATAGGATATTTGGTGAAATGAAGGGTAAAAGAGTACCTGATTTTTCAATCTTGAAAAGCTGTGTGTGTATGTATACATGAAATCGCAAGCCTGGTCGAAGCATAGTGATGCATAGTCGTAGATTGCACATGGGCTAAGATACTGTTAGGTTGCCAAGACCTGGCGACATATGAGAAGCAAATAGAAATGACAGAGAATCCAGCGTGTTTTCACACGCGGTGGCTAATCAATTTAGCGCGGTGTTGGCCGCTTAGCACATAAGTACTTCACGATTACAATCCTTGAAATTTAACAGGATATAGGCTTTATTATTAATTGGAATGCCAGCTTACAACCGCTGACCAATCGAGTTGAAGGAATTATGGTTGAAATTTGAAGATTCTAATATGAGATGGGTAAATATGACAACGAGCCAATAGTTACATTCTTTAAAAATTCAAATTGACCCTTAACCAAAAGGACCGTATGGTCCTTTCTGCACTCCACTAGCCTTCTCACCCACACCCCATTCTTGTTGTGAAAAACAACTATGAAATGCATCTACACCAACGCACAATGTCTCGGAAACAAAACCGGTAAACTGCGTGGTACGAGGATGAAGCCCAGCAGCATCGCCAGTAAAGTAGCCACACTAAATTTTACAAGTGATGTAGAGTCAGATTTTTCTGATGATGATGTTCTATATCCTGATTTTGAAGCCCTCATGCAAAATTTAAGTGAAGATGAACACAATGTGAAGGATCAAAAGAACATACTTACTGAACAACGTTGTGTTGACACTGCAGTTACAAGCATAAGGAATAAATCTGATCGTATTTATTGGCATTCTATGAGAACATCACATACGGAAGAGGATGTTCACGTATTTGACAGCCATCTTATCGAGAATGACAACATTGAGTCTCCAATGCTTTACTTCAAGAGTCTGGTATCTGATGACCTAATAGAACAAATTTGTGAACAAACCAATTTGTATGCTCTGCAAAACGATCCATCAAAACCCCTCAATCTAACTGATTTGGAATTTGAACAGTGGTTGGGAATATGCATGCAAATGTCAGTGACCAAAATTGATAACACTCGCCTTCATTGGTCAGCTCATGCTTTGAATGAAAACATTGCTCAAACAATGCCACGTAAAAGATGGGAAAACATAAAATCTAATCTACATTTGGTTGACAATTCTTCATTGAATTCAAGTGACAAGTTAGCTAAAGTGAGACTTCTTGTTGACCATTTGAAGGAGAAGTTCAAGCAAATCCCTATGGGAGAAAATTTATGCGTTGACGAGCAAATAGTTCCCTTCAAGGGCAAGTCATCACTCAAGCAATATATCCCCAAGAAGCCAAATAAATGGGGATATAAAATATTTGTTCTTGCAGATAGTACTGGCATCGTTTACGACTTCTTGCCATACTCAGGAAAAATTATGCCTGTGACAAGGGCGGGTGTCCCTGATCTGGGTCCAAGCTCCAATGCTGTTCTGAACTTGGCCGAAACCATTCCAGATGGGAAAAACCACAAGATCTATTTTGATAACTGGTTCACATCACTGAAACTAATTTCTCATTTGGCATCAAGGCAAATATGGGCATGTGGAACCGTCCAAGAAAGAAGAATTAGAGGGCTGAAATTTAAGTCTGATAAACAGTTACGTGAGCGGGGCAGAGGTTCATTTTATGAACATTTGACTGAAATTGATGGCGTTTCAATCACTGCTGTGAAATGGCATGATAACAGGTCTGTTTGCCTTGCTTCTAGTTTCCTGATGTCTGCTCCATTACATCAGCGAGAGAAATTTGACCGCAAAGCAAAGGAGAGGATACAGGTAGTAGTTCCTAATATTGTGTCATGCTACAACAATAATATGGGGGGTACTGATCTGCATGACCAGTACATGGCATACTACCGCATGAATTTCCGCACTAAGAAATATTATTTCAGACTAATATTTCACTTGTTTGACATGGCAGTGGTGAACAGCTACTTACTATTGCGAAGAGCTGAAAAATCTAAGGGAGTTGCATACTATAATAAGACATCCTTATGTGACTTCAAACTGCAGCTGGCAAATTCCTTGCTCAAAAGTGGAAAGCACACTATTAAGAGGAGAGGGAGACAATCAGATGAGAGTGTGCAGCAAAAGTATTCAAAGAAAAGGAAAACTGGAAACATGGCTACAGAATCAGCAAACAAATAGTAAATTAGAATTACCAGGAATATCACTTATTCGTCATGACCGTGTAACAAGAGAAGGAGGAGTAGCTTTGCATTATAGCAAAAACATTCTGTGTCGTGATATTACGGATACAGACATCGTGTTACTTGATACACTCTGGTGCTCAGTCCGATTAGCTAACGGCGAAGACTTTGATTTGGGAGTAGTATATCGCCCATCGTCTGCACAGGAAACTTACAATCTGGCCCTACTCGACAAAATTCTCCTGGTTACTTCCAGATTCACTTGTGGATTTTTGATTATTTGTGACTTCAATTTACTGAATCTGCAGAGCAGTACCATTTACCCAGAACACTCAGTCCGACTATCTAAGGGCGAAGACTGTGTTTTGGGAGTAGTATATCGCCCACCGTCTGCACAGGAAACTTACAATCTGGCTCCACTGGATAAAATTCGCATGGTTACTTCCAGATACACTTGCGGATTTTTGATTATGGGTGACCTCAATTTACCGAATCTGCAGATCAGTACCATTTACCCAGAACACTACCTCGAGCGCGCATTTAGTGAGTTGTTTGACGATATTCCTCTTTATAACCACATTACATGTAACACCCGATACCGCGGAAACGATTTACCCTCACTCTTAGATCTTGTATTGACAAGGAATGAACACGACATTGATAACGTTGCTTACGAAAGTCCACTGGGACTAAGTGATCACGTCGTCATCCAGTTTGACTATCTGTTTGAAGCTGTAAGAACAAATGATGTCCGTAAAACAGTTAGGCGGATCAACACTATGGCGTTGAGTGATGCTCTGAAAAACGCGTTTAACTTCCAACCGGAAACCAGCAACGTAAATGAGTTTTGGAAATAGCTATTATCTAATCTCAAAAGTGTAATCGAAGTGAGCTCCGAATTTGTCCTCAGGAACTCAAGAAAAATCTTTGAATTTAAATTAAGAAGCTGAACTCGTAAGTGGTTAACGGTACGAAACATTGCTTGGCGACACCATCGGCAAAACTCATCATCAGAGACCTGGGAAACATTCCGTTTACTGCGGAACAAAGTAAACAAATTTGTCATCCAAGATAAGTTGTGCTTCCAAGAAGTGATATCAAGCATGATGGAGCGAAACCCCAAAATACTGTATAGTATGGTTGACGATCAAGCTAAGGTGAAACATGGAGTAGCGTCCTTGAACACATCAGCTGGAACAACAACAACTGCAGCAGAAAATTCTGATGCTTTAGCCACGTTCTATTCATCGGTATTCAACCCGATAGAACATGCAGTAAACATCCGAAATAAAACACTTTCAAACACGGTTGCCATAAGTGAAATAAGTGTCACTTCGAAACGCGTCCTCCAAGGTTTATTTAATCTTAAAACCGGAAAGTCTCCCGGGGCCGACGGAATAACCCGGAAAATATTGAAGCAATTTACAAGTTTGCTATAGAAACCACTCACTTATTGGTTCGAGCAAACACTGGCAAGCGGAGTGATTCCTACAGATCGGAAACGTGGAATAATTTCTCCAATTTACAAAGGTGGAAATCGCTCCGATTTCTCTAATTACTGACCCGTTACTCTGTTACCAGTGATTCAAAAATTACTTGAGCGACTCATTGTTCACGATCTAATGAAACATTTCGAGAATAATCAGTTGCTTTCGAGGAACCAGCATGGATTCAGACGAAATTATTCCTATTTGTCTAATTTACTGGTAACGCTAGATGATTGGACAAAATCAGTAGATAAAGGACAACAATGCATACGTGCTACTTACATATATCGAAAGCATTCGATCGTAAAGACCATTCTCTACTACTGCAGAAGCTTGAAAGGATTGGTATCACTGGAAAATTGCTGAATTGGCTAAATGACTACCTAACAAATCGCGCTAACCAGGTACGTGTTGATAGTGCATTATCCAAACCAATCGCAGCAACAAGCGGAATTCCCCAAGGTTCAGTCCTTCGTCCGATCCACTTTCTGGTTTATGTCAATGAAGTACCGGAAATTGTTCGATGTAACATTTCGTTATTTGCGGACGACTTGAAGATTTAGCTCAGCATTCGTGGTCCAGAAGACCGCCTGTTATTACAAAAAGATCTTGATACGCTTCACAGCTGGTCGTTAAAGAACAAACCGCCGTTTAACTTCAACAAATGCAGGATCATGAATGTGGGGAATCGAGCTGAGTTTACATATCACATAGGTTCGCATGTCCTTGAAAATTGCAGTGAAGAAAACGATTCGGGTGGCTGGATATCCTCCAGTTTAAAAACATCTCTTCAAACTAATACTGCCTTTAAAAAAGCAACTCAAACGGGTATTTTGGAAATTTTCACCCAACATATTCCCAAGGATCATGAATACATACATCCCTTACAGGATATATTCACGCGAAGGGATACGAGAAATTATCGGACCCATGAATATGTGCTGGTCCTAACCCATTCCCGCCTGAACTGTAGAAGGTATTTTTACTGTGTCCGTGTCTGTTTTACTTGGAACTGTTAACCTTCAACCGTTGCTCAATCCACTAGATTGCATGACTTTAAAACGAAATTAGACGAATTTTTATTGCAATATTCGTTTCCAGAACACTTATATACTGTTTAATCTATTTTCTTAGATTGTTTAAACAATTAAATTTCAATTTTTACCAACCTATGTTTGTTGTTAAGCTTGTTGCTTTTTAGACCATTAAAAACCTTGATTTACCTTGAATGATGGTGCACAATATATCCACACTAATCCGCCGCAGTCTGGAAAACGAAATGCTTAATTTGCTAAGTTAGCGATTATTTACCCAGAGCATGATACTCTGACTGACTAAATTTTATTGCAGTGAGTCTCACTCCAATAAGTAAATTGAGATTTTTCATGAGTGTGCCCTCTCACATCAAGAAGTTTTAATTCAAGCTCACCCTACAAATAATCGGCAATTTTCCCGGAACGATGTTGTTCATTCGTAGTGTAGATATGGTTATTACTACTGAAAGTGCTATTATTTTTGCTGGTTACATTGTACTATCCCTATTTGACCCACCACAGTGCATTCGAAAACCAAGAAAATTATAGTTTTTAGATAGTTCACTGTTGTTGTAACACATTTTGCTATAAGAAAACTAATTAATTGTTAACACCGCCTTTTTGAATGAAAAAAATACGAAATGGGAACATTGGGTTTAGACCGAATGCTTATTAATCGTTTTGTTAATATAAACATTCGCATCCCACGGACGCTGGCGTACACCCATTGAGATGAATGATTTCAATATAATCAAACACCTACGATAGTGCCAATTTCGTCATCGTCCAACTTTTCATGTCTATCGCGTTTTAGGAGCAATGGGGATCAATCAGTGGCTGATAATGAAACATAAGTGTTTAACAAGGTTTTCCTTGAATGCAACTGTTGCATAGGGTTCGTACAACGAGCTGCGATATTCAAACACTGAATCACATACTGATTCGTGGTCAAGCGCTCAAGGCGTAATTTCAGGGGAGGTGAGCAACACATCACTTTGATACATAAGAGGCGTGTTGTGAACCACTACCGCGATTAGGGAATCATTTATTGCTGTTGTTAGATGTTTTGATCGTTGAGGTGAATGGATTTTCAGAGTTGAAAGCGAGTACGGGTGACGTAGTTGCCCAAAGCTCATTAATATGCGTCGTAATATTCGCTCCACTCTTGAGACACGCAAATCGCCTGCCATTATTTTTAATTCCCAAGAACTAATAGCGTAGATGCAACCCTCATGAAAAATTGACCAGCCAATTTTGTAGGAAAATGAACAATTTTGAAATTCCGAAAAAGTTTTTGCTGAAGAAAATTGAAAGGAGGTTTGTTCCTCTTATAAAACATCTTTAAATCGGAGTTGTTCTACTCAGAGTTATTCCATAGTGAACATGCAACATACATTGATGTCAACATCACCCTCGTGGATGTAGTGTGACATTTGCTTACATATAATTATTCCCCGGTTAAAGCAAATTAAACGTGACGCTGTTTAAAGCTTGCCATGCTCAATTATCAAAAATTTATGTCATGTGCGAGCTGGAACTTTTTAAAAATATCACCGATTTATAAAGGGCTGCTCCTCTAACGGGTAAATATAATCTGTCATTTTAGACCATAGAATAAATAAAAAAGTGGAAAAAAGATAACTTTTGTTTTTTGCAAACCTTGTTAATTTGGGCAGCCTTATTCATGCAAGATTAGTTTCGACACCATTTAGTATTATCAACTCATCCAATAGCAAATAACACACTGTATATTTTCGATATCTTTGGACAATAGGAATTGTTGAAAATGTGTGTTAGCTGGAAAAACCATTTGTTTCAAGGATTGATTTCTCCATCCAAAAGATGCCATTATACTATATAATGGTTTGATTTTTACAAGTGCAAAATGTGACATATCGGCGTCATGTTCGCTTGCGACAGTTATATACAATTTCACATAGGTGTGTTCCTTAGACAGTCTAGCGTAAAAATAGTTTGATAAATACTATGGTTGCTCTTGTTATTGTTGGCCTCTTATAGTCTATGCGGGCCATGGACATTACAAGCGCATGATGATTTCATGTTCCACAGAGTTCCAAGTGACAGAACACTCCGAGTCGGTGGAGCAATTCCTCCAACTTCGCCCTCATAGCGATGGGCAATACTTGGCCGATTGGCGAAATTCTCACGCTGTCGGCATTCCCTATACTCATCTGCTTAGAGCGGTAGTTTCTCCTCCTCAGCCTAATTATGACGTTTTAAACGTTGTCTTGAAAGTGAATCGTCCGGAGAAAGTTCCTTTCAACTGATTTGGTCAATAACAATAACTTTCATCTCACTTCTGCAAACGTATTTGTAATGTAATTGCTAACTGCTCAAAAGTCGACTTCCTCATTTTGACTGTCGTTGAGTAGATCTTTAGAAATACGCTCATATTCCAATCAGTAAAAATGACCAAATATATATGGTGATACTTTATTGAAGTTCATTTTCGTTCTTGAGTAATCACATTGATCTCTGGATGCTTATCACCGAGAACATTCTCCTAGTATAATGCACACATTCGTAGTCTTGGATATGAAATACACAGCCCAAGTGTCAGCCGCATTTTTTAAAACGTTTATCGTACATTTTGAGTGTTAACACCAACATACATCTAATACATATGCAAATTTTGCCATACGTTGAGTAAATGCATTGATTAGAGATAACGACCTTTACGAATATGAAACCGATGCTACGTGTAACCCCGGTAAAATATCATCAAATGTTGGTCCCATTCTCTGCAAATTTTATCTCGATCTCATTTCAACACCAAGTCACGATATCACTTTCCGGACATTCATTATTCTAGATGACACTCACTCACTCACTCAGTCCTCTCCGTGCCGGGTGGCACATGGGGCGAAGACAACTTCACGTCAGTGGTTCTGGTCTGTCGCTGCTTCCGTTGCCGTCTGCACCGTAAATCCTTGTGCATGTAGTTCGCGTTCCAACGTTCTGCGCCAAGTTTCCTTAGACCGTCCCCTTTTTCGTTTACCATGCGGACGCCAGTGAATGGCTACCTTCGTATGCGAACTGGGATCCATCCTGCAGACATGACCGAACTACGGATCTGTTGTCATCGTTTCCGTAGCAATGTAGGTTTTACGGGATAGGGTTGCTAGCCCTAAGCCCAACCCTCCTCTTTTCTCAGACGGGCTTGGGACCGTCCTTGGCGGAGTTATTCTAGATGACACTGCTACAGAAATCCCTATCTAGTTGTGTCTGTTTTCTTCGAAAGTCGCTCCAGTAGGTGTCACAAATTCAAAAGGGTAACATTAGACGTTCAGTTAGGTATAGATTTTACCAGTTTACTCTTACTTATCTTCTCCGCATAACCAAAATTAAAACAATAGCGGAACATATAGTTTACTAAAATCCATATTGGATTTACCTTATTTCACCGAAGTGTATTTTTACATTAATCATGAATCCTAAATGCATTCCGTGTTTATAGAGAACACAGTTAAAGTTTTTTTTAATATCAACAATGGGATTAGATGGGTTTTGCTGGGTAATAACCATCGTGGAATACACGTTTCCTATGTTACCCGAATGTGTTTGACCAAGTTTCTGTCAATAGACAAAATCCGTGCCACAGCAAACACACTAAACCATACGAATTTGTTTCTAAAGTCTAATTGCCACGTGATTACGTCTTCACGTCACCACCTCAAGCTTCTCAGAGCAATTCGCTTCGTCGGAATTGCATCCTTTTAGTTTCGTGATGAACAGAGTTGAATGAAAATTCTTTCGATTCACCTATGTTATTGCTTGCTTAAAATTTGAGAGCAAGTATAACAATTGACCTTGTTTCCAAAAACAGAATCACAAAGTGGCTCTGTGTTATGAAACGCTTATAAATTACCAGTTTCAAAATATTTTGGAAATGAAATATCATACATGCTGTGATTTTTATGTGAACAGTGTAGATCATTCTGCGAATCCTATTTAACAGTGCGTTCAAGAAAAATATTGTAAACAAGTTTACAAGTGGGCGAAGTGGCCTGAATTATCATCCTCGAAATAATTTCAACCGATACACGTTAATCAGTGGAACTCATCGTTATAACTAACTTGGTAATATATTGCACCGTTTCCACTGGCATATTTATTTGCCAAATTTTACGTAATGAAATCTTTTCATATTTGATTAATGTGAACAATTTAATCGGGGCTCAATTAATTATCTGACGAAATTACTAGATTTCTGAAATCGTGCGAGAACGTCAGAAATGTGAAATAATAAAAATCACGTCATCACACATCATGTGATTGTAACTGAGATTGCACCGTTTCCACTGGCATATTGATTTGTCAAATTTTACGTAATGAAATTTTTTAACATTAAATCAAGGCCCAATTACTTCTCTCACGAAATTCCTACAACGTGTTTGAAATCGTAGGCGAGCGTCAGAAACGTGAAAAAAAATTCAGCGCACACATCATGTGTTTGTAGCATCACACTCCCCAGAATCTGTTCACATGATCGAATCAAGCAAAGATTTTCTATTGAATAACAAAATAGAGCCCTACATTTTTATTTAATATTGATATTTTCGTGTTTTCTGGTTAACCCGATGCAGCAAAACGCAGGCAATCTCAAACCTAACTTTGCCTAACGCACGTTATTATCATAATAAAAAATAATACAACTGTTATTTGCATGTAAAATCAAGATGATTTTTGTTCTCATCAAGTTCCGGCTTGTGATGATCCCTGAAGCAATACCTACCTTCAGAATTTAAATGTTAAATATTAAGCAATATAACAACAAATGCATTTTAATCGATGCAGCCGACAGTACACGTGAACATATTCACATTGCAATATTTCAGAAGGCCGTTGGCATCCACTCAATAATAGAATATGCAGCAGCTGAAACATGGATGGCGTCGTGGTATTTTCCACACGGATGATTAATTTTTCATCGCGAGTCTCAACAAGCTCGAATAATAAGAATCACTACAACTTGACACTGTATTCGTAAAACATCACCCTTTGAGGGAGGGTGTTTTACCGGCTGACTGGATGAGAGGGATCATAGCACCCATCTACAAAAGTGAAACTCGTTCTGACCCAACAAATTACATCCCTGTTACACTCCTTCCAGTGATCTCGAAATTTATGGAGCGATTTGTCTGAGAACGAGTTGTGAGTCATCTCGAATCCCAAAACTTGTTGTCCAGCAAGCAACATGATTTCAGAAGTCTCGTTCTTGCTTGACTAACGATCTGGAGACAATAACCGACTGGATGCAGGCGGTGTATGAGGGTGGTTGCGTGCGCGCCTGTTATTCATACATATCAAAACCTTTTGATCCCGTGGACCATTCTATACTGCTGAGCAAGCTGCAAGATTTTGCTATAAATTAGTGCCTTCTTACCTGGCTGAGAAGCTACCTTTTTAATAGCAAGACAACTGTACGTATCGACGGTGTGATGTCTTGCTACATCAAATCCACTAGCCGTGTCCCACAAGTTTTGGTACTTGATCCGGGTCTTTTGTTGGTGTACATCAATGACTTTATGGAACTCGTCAGATCCAAGATGGTTCTTTTTGCGGATGATGCTAAATTTAGGGTATGAATCAAGTCACGCTGGACTATTTGCTCTTACAAAGCGATTTGGATATATTGAACAGCTGGTCATCGCGGAAAACGCTTCCATTCAACTTCAGAAAGTGTAAAATGTTGCAAATAGGTAAAGATTCCCCATTGTCATACAACCTAGTTTCGAAACACCTGGAATGGACAAAAAAAGAAAAGGACCTCGGCGTATGGATTTGTGGAAGTCTGAAGAACAGCATGCAATGCGAAGCCGTGTGCAACCTAGCTAGCCGCATGCTACGTATGATTCGACGAATTTTGGACGTTTTTCTGACAACATTCACCCTGTTCCTAAATGCCTATATCAACCCAGTATTTGATTACCCAAATGCAAGCTATGGCACTGTGACGTCAATAGGACACCATGATGCGCGAACGGATTTATCACCGTGCAACTTAAATGGTGGGATGTCTTCGCGACCTCCCGTATGATTATCCACCGGTGCATCCTTATTTCGATACACCGGCTGGCAGATGAGTTTGATTTGGATTAATACTCACCTATAAAATACTGTACTCAAATATTCATCCTCCAAGGCATCTATTTCGCCTCTGGTCAAACTATAACACACGCTCTCACAAATTGGCATGGGTTATTCCACATTCTATTCAGTAAGCGTTTTTTTATTATGGAACTCCTTACGTTTACAATCATCTATTGAAAGGAGTTGAAGGTACAATCTAGACATATTTGAGCTTAGTAATTCCACCCTACAACCAGCTTATATAACTTATTTAAGCAAATTCACACGACATTCATCACATCCATGTGCACATTAGGTGTTACGCACGTTGTTCCTTATCCGCTGCATAACCGAACGTCAGATTGTTGAGATATCCGATTACCCACCTTGTTCACCGCATTCGCCCCAGCCTTTGTTATTTCAACTGCCTCGGCATGAAGTCTTTTCATATACGATTTCACACACCCGTCTTATCACTCCAAGTTACCAATGTCTACGCTGTGTCCAGTGTCACGCACGTGTTCAGCTAGGGCAGAATTCCGATTCAGTGATTGATATTCACTGGGATTGCGGGGTTGCTTTCCTACTCGTTGCCTATGTTCGTTTACCCTGGTGCATAATTCTCTAGATGTTTGCACAATGTAAACACCCTCGCCATCCTTGCAATCTATTTTGTGGATGCAGTTTGTCACACAATCTAAAGCAGTCTTCTCTTTGCGATGCATTAATACCTAGCGGAGAGTTCTACCTCCCTTATATGTTACTTCAATACCTGCGATATTCAAGATTTGACTTATTCCTTCGGGGGCACTTTTGACATACGGTAGAGATATCGTCACTCGCCACACGTTTTCCGTTTTCGGTTGCAGATGTTTAACTCGGTTCAATTGGCGCTTAATTATGCTCATTGGGTGACCATGATTTGCCTCTTATCGGCATCATCGCTGTAGAGGCGGTCAACCTTGTAGAATAGAGATTTGCAAGGGACTAAATTACCCTTTTAGGATGCGCAGATGTTAATCTTAAAATGTCATCTGTGTCGATTGGCTTCCGGTATACCGTCCTTCTAATCTTGCCGTTGAACGAGATAAGATAGTTTCAGGCTCCTCAATTGTACAACTTCGCATCATTAATCTCCACAAACACGATTTGTTTGACCATCTCTTTTCCATAGGCCTAACTATTGGCGTCAAACAAGGGTGTGTTACTGCCCCCACGCTGTTCGGCATTTTTGCTCTGCTTCTGAAGCACGATTTTAGGACGAGAACAGAAGGCATTTACATACGCACGCGAAGTGATGGTAAGCTTTTCAATCAGAACCGGTTGAGAGCACAAACCAAGCACGGGATGTGGTAATCCGTGACCTGTAGTTTGCCGACAATGAAGCCTTTATTGCTCACTCCTAAGAGCACATCCAGTCTCTGAGGGACTGTTTTTCGTCGACATACAAAGACTTTGGGCTAACAATCAGCATGAGCAAGACCAAATTCCTCGGTCAAGAAACTGTATCGCCACCAATCATTACTGTTGGAAACTGTCAGCTTGAACCAGTACGTCATTTCACATATCTTGGTTCAGCCCTTGCGGATAACCTCTCGCTAGACACGGTGATTGACAAGCGGATTGGCAAAGCAGCTGTCGTTTTGTCCCGATTGAAACTCTCGTGTTAGGGGTAACCGCAAGCTGACTGTAAAGACAAAGATGAAAGTTTACAGCGCGTGCGTACTAAATGCTTTACTATACAGCAGTGATACCTGGACCACCCACGCAAGACACGAACGGAAGCTGAATTCTTTCCATCTACAAAGCATCCGTCGTATGTTGAACATATCGTGGATGGACAGAGTGACTAACGCATCAAAAGCTGGTCTACTGAGCATGTTCACCTCATTACGTCAGCGCCGAATGCGGTGTCTTGGTCATGTCTATAGAATGGAAAATGGTCGTATTCCGAAAGATCTACTCTATGGTGAGTTGCAATTAGGAAGACGATCGATGGGCAGAACGCAAAGATGTTTGCAAAAGTGATATGAAAGCTCTTGAGATTGACCCGTGAGCTGGAAGAACTTGCTCTTGACCGCTCATTTTTGGAGGCATTGTGTAACGCGTCGTCTGCAAGCCGGGGAGGAGCAGATACAGCTCTTGGCTGCTGAACGCAGATCACGTCGCCGACGTGCAACTGATGCAATACAACAGAGTTCTGACTATCGTTGCAAGCGCTGCGGGAGAGATTGTTCCTTCCGAATGGGACTGTTTAGTCATTCAAAAAGCTGTGAAAGATAAAATTCATGCGATTTTGATGTACATCCATGGTCGACATCGACCGACGGAGGCCAACAACAACTATTGGCGTGGCCCGTTTGGAGGCTTCTACGCGAAAACGAATTCAACGTTCACATAACGTATTATCGCTTTCTGAACAAGTTTCTTTGAACCATATGCAATCAGGCGACGTTTCAAATATATAGGATCACCAGTTATTTCCAAACCATTAGGTTTTATGTTAATACCACGTAAAAGCGATACTCACTGACGAATTAGATATTTCATTGAATGAGAGTCATATTTTGATGTTGAACTTTAGACAAAAGGAAAAGCCAATATTGATAATTTCAGCGCTTTTAAACCCAAGATATGTGTGCCAGATTTCAATACAATGAATGAAAACTTAACCCTTTCATGCCTGAATTATTTTCTAACCCGAAATAAAATATTTTTTCTCCGGAAACGAGTTGCCCAGGGGTGAAAAAACACAAATAATATAAAACGTTTGTGATATTCACATAATTGAGAAAATAACAAAATGTAACCAATTGGTTACATCCGGCATAAATCAACAGTGTACGATTTTGGTGACTTCTGCCTGATGTAACATAAAGGTTACGTCTATTTAAACGCAACGCATTTCGAAGATTTTCTGAATTATTCCAATTTTTTTACATAATGTCTTTGTAGGCATCACTAAGTTTATACTGGAACAAAATTTATAATAACTGAGACATTCACACGATTTTTATTCGGCTCACAAAACTGCGAATTGTGGGGATACGTTCGAAACCCCTACCAGCACATACTTTCTATTTCACTGTGGACAAGTCAATGATGATTGCGAACAAAGAAGAAAACCACCCTGCAGTTGACGAAATTCTGTATGCCGCCGTGCGAAAAAATTCGGAAAATTCAGTTAGAATTAGCTTAAAATGACTTGCGAAGTTCATGTAACCAAGGGGTTACATCCGTCCTGAAAGGGTAAAAGGTCGTCTGGGCTGTGAAATTAAATCTGCCTACTTGTCATTATTCAGTAGTTCAAATGCAAAATACCTTCATACGTTCGTTTAATTGACATCTGATTGGTCGCTTCTCGAAAACGGTTATTTGATTGGCTAAAATCTAATAAGTGTAAGTCTAATAAATCGCTCCGCACGGATCAGGGATCACTTTAGTAATTATGAGCGCTAACGAAATGATTGTGCTTTTTCAGGAGACTGTTTGGAAACCGTTTGTTTGAAATTCTCTAGGGATTGAACCAATTGCTGGCAGAATTCACTCATGTTTCCGATACCAACTATTTCATACGATCATCAAGAAATAAATCGAGCACGCGGGCTGATATTCATGAAATATGAGTGTTGACGAAAAGGATCCGTGGACTTGGTCGTCGAAATTCCAACGCAACACATTGCGAAGTGTATTTCATCGTTGGTCGCCGTGATGTCCTCTTTCGTATCACAAGTAGTGGTCCATAACCATGAACTACAAACCGGTGAAGCCAGATCGTGGCACTTCCGCAACAGACGACTAACTGGTTCTGAACTGGATATCATTCAGCCGATGGTTGAAATTAGAGACTCATCATTCATTATCCGATATTATGTGAAGACTCGTTTCGAGGCGAATGTTACAGGCTGGGACGCTGGGAATATCCGTCGGCGAGTTCTTGTAAAAAGAAACAATCGAGGTAATCGCTATAAGAAAGAAATCAAATAAAATGATTATGGTAACTATACTTATAATAATCCATTTTCACAGCCTATATTCCACGAATGTAAGCGGAACTCAACGTCAATGGAAAAGAACGCGTGCTGCTGGACGGAATGAACAAGATGACGCATTTCATCTTTAGTCCCCAAGAAATGCTCAGTTTGTTTATTCGTTTTTCTGATTTCATTCTCATCGATGGCACATTCCATGCCTATCGTGAGAAATATTTCTTGTATCAACTAATGAATGTAGATGGTTGCCGTAAAAGACTTCCTGTAGCATTAGGCATCACGTGAAAGGAAACAGCCGAAGATGTCCGCACCTTACTGCTTACATTTGTTGAATTCGTCATTGGGTGTGATGCCTTGAAAACCATTATGTCCGACGGAGCACCATCCTACCTGATTAACATCTTTCTTTGGATCTTTAAAATTATAGCTTTTTTACGCGCATATCATTCTGTCCTAACTTATGAAATAATGCACTCAAAGATGCACCCTCTAAGGCACCTATTTCGACTCCGGTCAAGTCATGTCACAAGTGCTCACTCACAGGCATATGATATTCCACATTCTCACCGGAACTCTCATCGGTTCTTCTATTCGGTGCGCGTTTCTTTTCTTATGGAACTCCCTAACGTCACATTTTGTACAATCATCCAGTGAAAGGATTTTCAGGAACAAATTGGATATATTTATGCGTAATTCCACCCTACATCCCGTATATATAATATGATCTTTATCTTTTCTCCATCATACCGAGAAAATAGATGATTTTTTCTAACTACAAAACTGTCGATTTTCCTAATGCCTCCATTTATTTTGTATATATATTTATTGTCCATATATAAAAATCCTGTGGTGTTGTACAGCCACGAGCTTTTCATACCATAAATTCTTGAATCTTGAAACTTATAATTTATCTCCCACCATACTTGAATGTAAATTAAAATATCTGGATTTAGTAACTCCCATCAATTTCAATGGTTATTCCAAAAGTAAAATTCCTTGTTTTACAGACCAAAATGCCTGGTGACACACTACTCGAATTTTTACAAGATGGATGTGCAACGGATAAGTTTATTCGTTTGCGTGATACAAAACTAGTGATAAAAGGAATGGGTTTTATTGGAGTGATCGATGACCACATTGTTAAAAATAATCCCGAAAATCTGATCAATCAGCAAGACAATTTCTACGGGGGTGAATACTTGGCTTCGCGCGTCAAACTCGTAGCATTGCTAAAGATTATGCAAAAATGTCACATCACACCATATTTTCTCTTTCCAGGTATCTATACAAGATATGTAAGTTTTCTGTTTCTGTTCATATAGAATCCAAATTTTTTATCAGCTAAATCTGGATGTATCAACTTAAATGTAGATATTCGATCAGCTTAAAAAATTAGGGTTTTCTCAGTATCATTAGGGGTGCATACAGGATGAACTGCTTTCAAAAATTAGTAGTTGATTTCTTCGGGTATAAAAATAGGATATATTAGTTATTTCAAATAAATATATCCATGTATAATCATACAACTTATTTGTTATTAGGTATTGAAGGGACGATGATAAAGTAAAGTTTACCAAACTTTCATATTTTGATCCTCGAATCAGAACAGCATATTAAAGAGCTAATAAAACAGTATACCCATCTATCATTGTAAATATCGATGAATGATTGAATAACGAGCAACAAAACTAGAGTACTCACTTCTGCTGTCTACGTTTTACTTTCTCAGGATTCGTCAACATATTTCTTCATGCTTATATTCCAAAAGGCTTACGAAGACCAAAATAAGCGTATGAGAACTTATTCTGTTTGCTCAAAATCGGTGATAATAGATACACTGCGTGAAAGCAGTGCCAAATTTATGGTGGTTTCACACCTTGTACCAAAACATTTGGCAGCCCTCGCAGACTTTTACAAGTGTCCCATACTTGGAACTTCTCGTGAACTATTCCTTGTTACCAGTTCGAAGCGTTTGAAGAACGAAGCGGCTGATTGTTTTAGCAGACCTGTCATACCATTTAAAATTGAATATTCGAATATGTTTTCAGCATACGTCGAAGCAACGCCCTCGAACATGTACTTAAAATGTCATGCATTCTATACCGAGCAATCGAAACTGAAACAGTTGCAACCAATGCATCGAGTTTTGGCGGCGCTTTATTTAGGACCAAAATTTTGGACTAAGTTAAAGTTACCAGAAGAATTTCAGAGCAAACTGAGTGAAAACGTATCCGAATTTTCGATTAAAAACAAATGGGAGGCGGTAATACAGTGGCTTTCGAAGTATCAAATGGATGCAACAAGACCGATCGAAGAATTCATTACCGTCAACAATCTAGCAAACAAAGATGGCGCAATCAAATATATTTTGGAAAGTATAAATTATTACGTATATTACGCAGATGAGGATGGGGCGAAAATTGCCGATTTATTTCAGCAACACAAAAATCTCAATCAAGATGTGCAAACGATATCACATTTTAGTCCTGAGAACTTTACCGTGAAGGACATTTGGTCGTTACTCAGTGGCCAAAGGAATCCTCGACTCGAGCCAACGGAATGTACACGTGGTTGGCCACCGCGATTAGTTTATGCTTATCGAACGAACAAGTTTGATTCGGCTTTTGTATCTGCTATGTACTCCGGTGGCTATACACAACTGGCGAGGGGGGAAGATTTGTCAACTGAGTTTTCGGTTTATGAATGTTCGTTGCCTGTACGTCTCATGCACTACCGTATTATTTTTCAACTGGAACGCCAGCTTGGTAAACGACTTCGCCCACGAGCGACAGAAATTCTGAGGCGTGGTAAAAAGGTGGTTACGTATAAAATACCGGTTGAACCATTACCAATCGATTTCGGACAGGATCACGTAGACAGTGTGCTGAGTTCTTTTTCTCGGTATTTCTCTGCCGTCGCAGTCCACGGAACCTGAGTGGATTTTCAGCGTGGCCACCACGATCGCATTTTGGCACAGAAATCTCCCGGAAAGTTCCCGTTTTGATAAGTTGGAATGTTGTTGTGTATCCATGGCTGTGCTAGCGTGTGTGTGCGCGGCGATGAACGAGGCTCATCTGGATGATGCTCTTCTTGGTCATTACGAGTCAATTTGCAACATGCTCGAGGCTGAGGCGTCCGCGCAGGAGTCAGTCGCCCTAACAGCACAAGTCCAGCCCAATCTGGTGCATCGATTCGTTTCGATTCAACTAGTCTATTCGTCGCTCCAATCATTAGTCGGTCTTCTCGAGTCGCTACTGCCACTCACACACGAGTCTCAGGTGTTCCATTTTCCTCCTACTTGGATTATGTTCCCGTCAGGTAGATTGGTGCATGCCATTGCTCATCGCTTAGACTCGGAGCCCGTCGATTTACGGTGCCAATTCATCAAGAAATCTTTGCTGCCTCGTCTTATATCTCAACGCTCCTTTTTGGAATCGCCACGCGCACTTTCTACCGCTGTTGGTGATTTTAATCATTTAATAAATCTCATTCCAACACTTCGAATAAAGAGCCATATTGTTACATACCAAATGAAAAATATTTTCTCCCGTGACTTACTCAAATAAATGTTATGCGCTTGAAACTAGTTTTTATCCATAAATTCATTTAATCTAATTGCTTCGCATGTTTACCGTTCTTCCTGTTAGTACTTCCCTTATCAGAAGAGTACAAACCGCAGGAAACCAGTCGTTGATTGTATGTTTGTGGGTGTGTTGCATTGGCATGCAAGTGAGCGTTTTGGTTCTTGGCTATTCGTTTTAGCCACCGTCATGTGCATAGGCACATTTGATTAAACAGGCTGATTGTTCCAACCTGATGATTGGTTACTGTACGAAATCAGTCGTTGATGTGCGCGAGTCAAATACAAATGATCATTTTTGTTCCGAGTTATAGGTTTAGATTCAAGATTCAAAATTCAAGATTTATGGTTGAAAAATCAATTAACTTTACAATAAGCACAGGGTGGAAATATAGGTACAAATATATATATATATATATATATATATATATATATATATATATATACTAAACTCGGACAATTCGATTAATTTGTTAAAAAGGCTGTTCGCGTTTGTATAGATGCACTTAATCGTATTTTTCGTGAGTGATGACGGGGTGTAAACCGAAGTTATTGGTCCGGCTTCTTTGTATGGTAAAACATGTGTGCGTCTTATAGGTCGCCGACGGCTTGAATCGACAATTACTTTTCGGTATGAATTGCTCAGTCCGACTCGATTTGAGCCGGACCTAAGACGTTTTTTGATGCATTGATTTCCTCCATTTGGATGGAAACGCTGCTATCCGCTATCATCCAAACGGTAGAGTGTTTGACTTGGTTTGGGTGGGCTAAGTGTAACATCGTTGGGTAGTGTTTGTTTCCCTTTTGTACATCACGACCTCACTATTTCAGCCATAACGATGGTCAAGAACGTAATCTTCAGAGGTTTCGGTCCATGCCTTTTATATTTTGACGAAAAAGGAACCCGAAAAGTGCCCACAACAACGGCATTAGAAATATTGAGAGAACACGCAATGTAGCGCCATTGTTTGACGTCGTGCTCTACGGTTTCCTGATTCGATTCTCTAGAAGTATTTTCTGGTACACCATAAACATGTGTATGGGCACATACGATTGAACGGGTTGGTTGTTCGACCCTAATCCAACAGTGATTTACAAGTGCACGTGGATCCTAATTTCACTCTCCCTGCCTGGAGATTGTAAACAGTACGAAACCGGTCATCGGGTGTATGTGATATAAATGCTTAAAAATGAGCATTTTTAAACCGAAGATTATTTTTTAGTAATTTTTGCTAATTTTTGTTTATGCACAATCAGATTGAATTAGCTTAAACTTGCATGACGTGTTCATATTATTCGTAGGTTGTATAGACTCTTCACACAACCTGAATAAGCACTCCAGTAATAGTACTTTTGATGTATAGCTAACGTTGTGTAAAACATTTCAAAGTTAATTTTTGCAGCTCATCGGTTTTTACCTACCTAGGAAACTTGTTATGGTCTGATAATCGATTGCAATATGCTACGATTAAAAGCTGAGACTCTGTTGCAATTATTTGCTAAAATTGATGAATATTTCATAAAAATAAGCTCAGTTCGAGCTTACTTATTCATTTTTATTTACTTATTTACTTATTTATTATTATTTATATGTGTGAGTCAAATTACAGAAATAGATTATTCTCAGAATATGGAAATGATATTACCTGGCTCATTCGTATATTCAATCGAAAATATTTGTTGGATTAGCTAAATATTGCGCAGTTATGAAACACATGACATGTACACTGACTATTGCTTTTCAGTTCGTAACGCTGTCGCAAGATTTCAAACACACTCGTGCGTAGGCTTATTGGAGTATAACTGATCAGAAAAATCACATTGCATCTTTGACTGAAGTGCGTATTTCATATTGCTTTAAGCATTTTATACATGCGTCACATGCTTACTCTCCAAAATGCAAATTCATAGTTCAATCGAGAAATCTCATTTGGAAAAATCGCAACTTCCAAATGGGAGCAATGATTCCGTTCCGTTAGTTGCGGACGTCAAATATACTGTAATCACATGTACACATATGGGACCCAATTTTTACCAGAACACAATAAACTTGAAAATGTAGACGTGATGGCCAAAATCGCCGCATGCAGATTAATTTGATGCTTATTGTTCTGAACAGGTTTACGTGAGTGGTCATCAGAAAGCCGAGATTAGAAACATCTGAAACTATTTAAAAATAGCTTACTTGCATTGCTACGGAAACGATGACAACAGATCCGAAAATTCTACTCAACAATGGCTACAGGAGTGACGCGAACCTTAAAAAAGGTCCCATGACGGATGGAGATGAAGGCCGAATGGAAGTTTCCAACACGATGGCCGATCTCCTCGCGCCGAAAAGAACGATATGACTTGGTTGCTGGAACGTTCGAACGCTGTATCAAGCTGGCTCAAGCCATACATGAGCTCAACAGGTATGATCTGAGTATACTTGGAAAGTCCGAAGTGAGATGGACCGGCTCTGGTCCAGACAATAACGAATGTCACTTTTTTGGAGCGAAACGAAGTGCACTTCGCAACTTCGCTTCGCTTTAAATCCCAAAGCGAAGTATTCGTTATTGTCTGGTATGTATGCATGTATGTATGTACG